>JALPCA010000059.1:0-28437 GCA_026538345.1 Cryptococcus sp. GC_Crypt_4 | reverse complement strand
AAGACTCACGCTTCACGCAAGGTGGCAGCGACAATGGGCGGTGACCAAGTCTTACTGGCTGTACCCATGAACGGGATCCATGATTTCCAGCCTGTCGGTGCTGCTTGAGAAGCTTGTAAGCCAGCCAGCGAGAGTGAGATGGTAGGATGAAGAGCTTTCGACAACAGTATACTCGTAGCATCTCCAGCGTGTCCGTCGATGATCGAAAACAGACCGATATCCCTATCCCCTTCAATTCTCGGTGTGCTAGTGTCCGAACTCTTCATCTCTGCCGCTCCCCTAGTTCGAGGGATTATATCGACTGCTGAACGATCCTCACATGGTTCATTACTACCTACCCAGTTCCTATCCCACTTGACAACTGGATTCCCTTTTCGGCCTATGACCTGACCATCTTCGTGTTCATGCAACATGTTCTCCAGCTCAGCATTGCTTTTCCGAGGGAATGTGTGGTCTTTACTCGCTATCCGCATCGTGAATGTTTCCCCAAAGCCTGAGACTACAAATCCTGGAGTCGATGGGGCGTTGGAAGTCTCATAGTAGTATATTCCTGCTGCTGAGGCTAACAACGCGAATGATATCAAGGCGGATCTTCCTACATTCGACGTCTCAGAATTCGTGCTATAGCTCGAGACTCGATGAGAAAACTGGGTGACAGATGTCCCCCGAGTAGTCGGGAGACCACGCGCGATGGTGAAGGATCTCCTGAACATGTCTTCGAGGGGAAACAACTCAAGAAGAGAGAGTCTGAACTGTCTCAGTGCATGGATTTACCAGAGTGGAGGATCATCGCTCTTCGACACAAACTGAAACGCGAGGCGGAGATTGCCGAACATTTCCCGACTGTTGTCGTTGTTTTGTGTGTCACTTCTGCTATCCAAAGTCAAGGTGGACACTCAGCATAAGATCGTTCCAGGCTACTGTCAATCTTTGCTAGTACCGCAGCAGACATCCAACCGGAACAATCGTAACTGCAGAGTCGATTCAAGCATTATGGGGATATCGAGGTTCCTCAACTATGCTGGGGGCATGGCGACCTTCGCCCAGGTTCTGCTGGCTCTACCTATGACTCTTGACATGCTAGGTGAGGGATGCGATACCTTCCAAGTACATTTAGAGCTAACTCGACTTCAGGACCACCTTCGTTCCTTCTTCTTTCGCTTTTGTTAACGATACATCACTTTGTCTACTCTACCCTTCGGCTGGTCCTCAAGAATACCATGTTCGCGCCAATAGTCTCTATACTCTCTGTTCTTTCACCATTCATCTCTTCGGGTATGATACTCATTACACTATATTACTACCTGCATCCTCCTATACCTACGACATCCTCAACAATATTGCCGTCACTACATCATTTCCTGGTCAACGTTCTACCATTTCTCTATGCTTCAATACTGCGATGGGTCTCGCCCATGTTCACGCTTATCGAAGGCATCAGTACATTGTTAGTCATACAAGTGACAGGAAGAGTAGGTAAAGGTTGGGCAGATGAAGAGGATAAAGAGGAAGGTATAGAATGGAGAAGTCTGGCAGGACTGGTCGGAGCAGCTCTGGTGTATTGTGCAGGTCTGGCTGGAGTCGCTTATGTGAGTTGCTATGGCAGCGACAATGCTGATAATACAGGCCTTCCCTTCTTTCTCTTCTTTCCCGGCTTTCCTCCTCGGCGCTTCAATCACCTCCGTACTCTTCCTGTCACTCATTGGATTCACATTGAAACGGACAAATGTGCTAGAAACGAGTTTGGTATTCGTCTACGTAGTGGTATGTCCTCTTCGCCTTTGAACATTCCCCGCTAATACTCTCAGTATTCCGCTTGGCTATCAGGTGTTGAGGCGGCTATGGAGTGAGCGTTATGAGTAGCACATAGCAAAACCAAGCTGATCTTCCAGACCACGTCAATTCGGCTCTGGTTGGCTATCGCCCTCTCCCACCTGGACCCCTAAAGTCGTATCGCCAAAGACCCCTAATGTCCAAGCTCTCGCCTCTCGAGCTCTGACAGGAACATTCGACTCCATATTCGATATAGCCCAAACTTTACCTCCTCATCTCCTTTTATCCTTGATCTACCGACTCGCGGTTTTACACTTAGCTGCTAGGATCGTTCCTGTGATCAGGAAGAGCTCCATGGGGTATGACGACGGTATGGATGGAGCCGTGGCAAGTGGATTCTGGGACGGAAGGAGTTTAGGTGAAGAACCAGCGGTAAGTGTTTACTCATTCTTAATCCAAAGATTCTCGCTGATTAGTTTAGAACATGCGTGTGACAACAGTCGTACTGTCATATCGAAGGGCTATACTGATAGCAGTCTACACACATTTGCTATGTAAGCTGATTAGTGTGACAAAGGCTGACAATCCAAGTGCTCGATGCGGGATCGCAGACATGGTGGCGTTGGATTAACATCGCCCTGTTCCTTTCAGTGTGGAGTCTCGAGCTCCTACTCGACGCAGACGATGATACGGAAAGTGTTTCAAGGTGGAAAGTAGAATAGTAGGACAAAAGATGTAAAATGTTTTGATTCTCCGCGAACAGTTTACGTCGGCAAACCTTTGTGCTGGTTCGCGTGAGAGATATCTGGAATTTCCGCCCGTCAACTCCGCCTCCTTTTATGTCCTCTTCTTGGATGAAAAGTGCGTATACGCTCTTAACATGCCTTCAGAGGTTCGCATAATATTGTACACGCCTCAACTCGACTATAAGCCCGAAATCAAAAGGCTAATTCTGTTCGAGTACATATCATACCCCCCACACCACATTCCTCCTCTTACTGACCCTCATTTCACTCATTCAAGAATATGTCTGACATGACTGATCACACCAACAGTATTTTCTCAACGTTTCTCGAGGTCTTGTCTCGGCCGCAGTCCAAATTACGGTCTATCATCCTGCCGAAATCCAAGCTGTCAGTCAGTATGGAATCCATTGCGGACGCCATGTTTTACGCCGGTAGCTGTTTTGAAGATTTCGGTCATTCCGGGACTGGATGGGAGCAGGAGATTCTGACAAATTGGGAATCTGTGCAAAAGTCATTCCTCGACCTACTCTCTGTGCCTGTGGATGGCAAGACTGACAAGCAACTTCGTACTTGGCTTGAGAATTTGGACCGACTATTGACAAAAGCTGGGACTAGTACCAGAGGTTTACCGGATGATAATTGGGTCCATGAGACAAAACTCACTCTCAGAGGATTGGATTGTCTGATTTTCCATATGGCACAAAAGGCCACGAGTGTGGGACAGTAAGTTATACGAAGATAAGATCCTAGTGGACTAAAACTATCAGGCGAGAAGCTTATGCTACGATTCAACGAGCTGGTTCAAGATTACGTCTCGGACATCGAGCTACGAGGGCGTTTCTCGAGACGACTTACCCTGAAGATGAAGACTTGCCTGATGCCTCGACCCCCGGCTCGTGATCGAGGTCACAGTCCATTGAAGATATGGTAGATGGAGAGTAAGGTAGTGTTGATGAGATAGGCATGTATTGTTGATGATCATCATGTCGTGGCTGCTCACATGCGCTCAATTGGTTGTGATCTCAGTAGCTGAAGCTTGTAAATGGCAAGTGCGTTTTATGTACATGGTATTTGCCCACGCATCCCACCTGGTCTGAGTGCTTGTACGGAGTTTGGGGTAATATAAGTACAGCTGCAATCGTCTTCCCTCGACTAGTCCCTCGCCACGGCATCCATTGGCCATGCCCATTTCTCATGGCCCTTCAAGACATACGTTGTCTCACCTGAACTATACGAACAAAAAGCGACAGTCGGATCCCGAGTTAATGTACGATTCTTGAACGTACCTCCCATTGACTGCCACTCACGAGCAAGAGGTCCATGAGGATCATCAGTAGTCATCTCGATGGTTGAGTCGTCCAGGTGTTGAGCCGATTTGAGGAAGCCGAGAATGGTCTTGAGATTATCCGCAGTGACCTTGTGACTTGCAATGATGGAAAGACAGTTGCCTGATTTGTAAGTCAGGATCGTTGGTTGAGATCCGTGAATCTGCGGACAATTGGAAGAGTCCTTGGAGTGTTTCATCCTGGGGTAGAACCTCATTCCTTGACTGGTGCCATTACTTCCACTGCCTTTTGACCAAGCTGCATCGATTAATCTTCGGTACGTCCCATAATGATTCATCCACTCCGAGTCTTCCGGATCGACCATCACATTGACGATTTTCGAACCGGTTGAGGGTTCCGTGATTCCTGTACGTCCAAGAATCTCAGCTTTGCTATCGCCCAAGATCTGCGACAGGGTTGGCAATTCATCCTTTTGAATACTTGCGTATCGTAAATTGGCCTTATTGAAATCGAGATCCAACACATTGGGGATATTCTTAGTCTCCATTACCAGAGTGGTATTCAATGTCTGATCCATAGTATTCCAACGATGGGTCAGGTTTCCGGGGATTGGCGCCAAACTCTCAAAGTATCCACCAGGTGCACCGGTATAGAGTACGGTCCCAATTGCCTTTGGGAGGCTACTCCAGTCCCCATCAGATAGGAAAGGGAGGCCCACTGTCTGCATTGGGCGGACCGATTCTCGAGATAGGATCTTATGTAGTTTCTGGTGCAGTAAATCCTCAGCTGTTCGATCTGTAGCCGATCAGTAGGAGATTCGACCCAAACTATAAGCAGGCAAAGGGGTTCAATACTCACCGCATTGTGCAGCGTCTAAAAGACCCGATTCAAAAATAGAGTAAACCCAATGAGTATCCACCTTACCCGGTCTTGTGATAGACGGCAAAAGGACACTTTGACGCACAGTCGAAGCAGAAGCCAGTAATCGACCATCAAAAGAGGTCAAAATCCTAATTTGATGTCAGACACAACTTCCCTGAAAGTCTCGGTGATTACTCACCAATCCTTGAGTCGACCATCCTTGTACACGCAAGATTTTCGCAACTCTTCATCAGCTTGTATGAGGATCTATCCTTGGATCAGCTGTGCTATGAGTAGATCAACGTTTCGTCTTACCTCTGGCGCCACTCTCAATCGGGTCTCTGAATCAGGGATATTGCCACACCAGTCTTTCCATAAATGCATGCGCTCCCCTGGGTCAGCAAATCGGAGGCTGGTATTGCTCCAATTGAATAATGATTGGCGGGCAGCCGGGGTTGCTAACTGATAAACCATTGTAATTGTAGTTTCAAAGTCTTGCGGTCAAAAGAGAGATAATAAGGATTGTGAGTGGCGTTAGTGATCAAGAAAGAACCAAGGGGAATCCCAAATCGTTCCCATTATATATTCGTCTTGATGGCTGAGGCGAGAATCATTACGGATCATTCTTCCACAAAGGATTGAGGAAGGCGACCTCAAACGGTACTACACTCGGACAAAGGGTCCTCTGGACATATACCCGTCGTGATCGCCCGTGATGAAAACACAGCTCGTCATCGATAATGTACTCACAATCAGATATGTCATCGGATATCAAACAGATCCATACAGCGTCGACATAATCAAAACAACAAGTCTATCCTCTCCCCCTGCTTCTGCGGTGAATACATCACCTCGTTATTCCCATATTGTCCCTTCTCAAAACCTCTTTCATTGCTAGTTCAGCTCTTTTCTCCGCACTAACCCATAATTCTCTCATGGAATCTGCCCTGTCTCGTTGATCTACCACGTCTTTCTCCAGTTTCTCTCTTGTGGTCTTCTGTAGTTCTAATTTCTGTCGAAGATCACTGTTATTCTTTTGTAAATTGACCCGCTCTGATTCGAATACTTGGATTCGTCGTTTGAGCGCTTCCATCTCGGACACCAAGGTTGAGGAAGATTGATCAGGAGGAGCAAGCGGAACTGGAGGGATTGGCGGATTATAGAATTCCGTCAGGGGAGTCGTGATGATAATGGGAGAAGCAGGTATGATGGCGGTTATCGCGATATCGCTGGTCATAGAAGTTCCAGAAGATGTCCCTTCCGGAGAGATCCTCAACGGTGTTGAACCAGGTGTTGGAAGCTCCCTCGAGACCAGTCCATCCGCCCTCTCTTTCCCTTTGAATGACCCTTGAGTCGCACCCACTCCGCTCAACCTTCTCATTGCCTGCATGTCTCGCCTAAGTCTTGCAAGGTCGTATGTCAATTGTAGACATTCCCTATCTTTCGCTTTCATCAGACCCTCTAGTCGTTCTTTTGATTCCAGTGCTTCTCGACGATCAGTTTGAGCTGCTTTCACTCTCTCTTTGAGTTTTTCCAAATCTCCTTTGATGGTAAAATATCGGGATTGCAGTGTAGCGATGATTGCGTCCTTTCCTGCCTCGTCGTCTCCATCGTCGGTGTCCTCCTCTTTATCGACAACAGTAGCTTTGTGCTTGTTGGGTGTATTGTACGGCTTGGTGTCGACTAGTTCAACTACAGGAACAACTTGACATCGAGCTGAAGCACCAGTGGACGCGATAGAAGGTTCCAATTTGATCCGTTTATTTGGCCGGGATGACGCTGGTAAGGGAATTATAGGTGACTTGGGTGATTTCTTTTTTTGCCATGGTCGACTGATGACAGCGTAATCAATGACTTGAGATGGTACACGCAGACTGTACGGAGATTTCGGGGACGCTTCTGGAGCAGTGAACACGGTGGTATGTGATGAGGACAACGAAGAGGATGAAAAGGCGGAAGGGATGGAGGCCGAAGAAGCTGACGAAGAGATGACGATGGGGTGGGATCGTTTGCTTCCAGGCGTTTCACTTGCTGCTGCTGCTTTGTTGAGAGACTTCAGAGATGAGGAGCTGTCACTCACATTCGTTGAGGCCTTGACGCTTCAATGAAGTTACAGTTCCAGGTAAGAGCTTTGATTCTACCCTCAATGTCATCATTGTGGGATGATCTATCACCTAGATTGGCATGGTCAGTGGTACTCTTCGCTACGTTGATTTGACAGCAGATAGATTAACAAACGGTATAATCTCACCTCTGGACCAAAAGGATCAGTCGCACTACGTCTAAATACCGAACACGACTTATGTCGACTTGCGCATCTCCCACATTTCCCCAGCACAATCGTACTGCACCCATAGCGTGACCAGCAAGCTTGATATACGATGCAATCTGTTTCGTTCCGCTCACAACACGAGCACATAATGTTGGGATGCCTTTCGTTATCATTCAGTCAATTAATCATGGTAAAGTCCAGACTCTTCTACTTACGTGTACATGAAAGCGGGTAGTGTGCGCTCCCCCGTGCAGGCGACCATCATGGCTTGTGAAGCGGGTTCCTCAATGTTGTCATTGGGTATGTAACGCTGAAATCCATATCGTTCCATGTTGACCGGAAACATCGAAGCTTGTGATCGCCATGCCGCTGCACTAGGCCATGGTATTCCCGGTACTCTAACATGATCCGCGCCTTTTACATAGTATTTATGAATGGGATCTGAAGCAAAGTCGAACGAGGTCGGCTCGATGAGCGTGACTGCGGTATCATTCATATCATGTCAAGCAAAGATCAAGTGCCAATTGAACGAGGAAGAAAAATAGTGAAATAGACGTTAAAGTGTTTCAAATGACTTCAACTCTAACTTGTAAAATCTTTTCCAATACATGAAGTATATGCATGTTGTCCTTGTGATTGTCCGTTATATTGTCCTTGATGATGAAGTATTATAACTACTGAGATTGTCTAAATTGTCCAGAGAGAAGAAACCATGCACAAAAAGTCGAAGAAGAACCCTAATCTAATCTACCTTCCCGTCTAAATGAGTAGTCCCGCTAAAACACCTAAGCCCAAAAGACCTCCACCGACCATTTTCTGCGGTAGAGCAGCACCTGATGATTGTGCGGCAGAAAGAGCTGAAGAAGTAGCAGCAGGTCTACTGGATGCTGTCGCGATATTGTTCGCAGGTGCCGATGTGATCGAAGCGCTGGTACTTGAGCTCATCGATGTACTGCTGCTCATTATGCTTGGGCTCGTTGAGGCGGAAGTCGAGTTCATAGAAGATGTGATTGAGACTGATGAGTTTGACATGGAAGCTGAAGCGGATACGGAGGTGGAGCCAGATGCAGATGCGGATGCGGATCGGGTCATGCTTGTAATCGGAGTAGCGATGGCGACATTGGCAGATCCCCCACCAATGGTTGAGACGGTCCTACAGTTGGAGGTAGCTCCTGGTGGGTGAGGTGCGGGAGTGGTTGGATCGTCTTGATGGAAAGTAACTCCGTTGTATACACCTGGAGCTTCATCGGTTGGATCTCCGTCACACGAGTCGAAACCTTGTCCCTGTTAATGGTCAGCTTTGAGCACCAGATGGATCAACGAGGACATACCATGTCACCTGGGATGGTGAAGCTGCATGACACTTTTTGGGATTAGCTCTAGTCGCGACTCAGGTTTCATCGACACTCACAGGTATCGTAGATGTGTTCACAGTAGCCCGCAGCATTCGGCCCATCTCGACATGCTCTGATACAGAAATCGTTGGCGGAGATGAATGAGGTCCACTCGTGTGTTTGCTCATAATTACCCGAGAATGCGTTTGTGAAGACAAGACCACCTTGCGGGTTACCTAGACCTGTCCAAGCTGAGAAGATACGTTAATCAAGGTTTAAATCTCGTGGGAACTCCGGTAACGTACAATGTGGCTATAAAGGTTAGCTTGGGTCAGCCGATGGTCGAGGTTGTACGTACGTCGAGTTCTCCACCATAGTCTCCGGCCGGGATGAGCATGCTTGTCATCTGATGAAGAGGTGAGTGGGTGAACATCGATCGAAGAAGGGAGACTCACATCGCCTTGGCCTGTTACTTGGACGTAAGATACCTTGTCATTAACGACCTTGACAAAGTGGGCACCGGTGATGGTTCCCTCGGGGATCAGTCGAGTTCCGTAGCCATCTTTCAAACAATAGCTAAGGGATATCAGTAGGGCCGGAAAGATCGGGGGCGCTTTGACTGACCTGACCACTATCTCCTCGACATTTCCAATGGCAGATGAGCCGTATTGACTGGTGGTAGCAGGAGGTCCCCATAGACAAAAGTCATCGATAGCATTGATAAAGACATTTTGACAACTACTGCTTTGTGATGATTGGGTTCCACATTGGTTTGTACCTGATTGACCATCTCCCTCTGTTTTATCAGGTAGAGATCCAACATAGTAGGTAGCTGTGTATTGCCCGAGAACGATGGGAAGGAGGGTGAGTGGGAGTAAGGCGAACATTATGATAATACGGATTGAGGGATGAGAATGTAGATGGGAAAGACTACAGCTTCACAATCATATTTATCTCGACTTAAGTAGGATCCGATTACAGATCGAGTACCTCTTTCACAGCCCTGACCGAACCGGTTGTTGTTGTTTTCCTCCAAACTTTTCCTGACCTTCAAGGTCAAGTCGAGCTTGACTTACCTCATTATACCGCCTCTAATCAGATCTTAGTTTCGTTAACCCGCATGTGAACATCCGCTGGTCTCCTACCAAGTCGACATGGCTCATCTGCAAAGCGGTGAGATGAGCGGCATCGCTTGTTTACGACTGGAGTCATCCGTGCCTGGCCATGTCAACACAGCTCGCGTGGATATTTTTAGGATTTTTTTTAATCCGACGGAAGTATTTTATCGGTGTGGATGACATAATGCATCCGTTTACTCGTTGTTTACCCCTTACGTACTCGCCACCAGTATCCCCCTTGTCTCCTCATTCAGATATGCTGGATGCATCAGTTGCTCTGGGTACCAGTTTGAGTATCCTGCGAGCCTTGACCTTGTGTAGTGTCACCTTGTGCACTGCCACCGCCACCCTGAGTCCCATCCTGAGTGGGTGGAGCGGTAGTAGGTGGGTTAGTCACCGGGGCATTCGGAGCAGGCCCGTTGACCCCAGCCCCGTGACCAGGGAAGAAATTTTGACTTTCATCAGCCAGAGAGCCTCTAGCACCCATAGTGGTGAGACTGCTCAGACCGAATCTGTAGTAGCTACCATGACCAGACTGGCTTGATCCCCTTTGAGGGGTTCCAGGAGGTACGGGCGCCGGTCGTGGCTCACCAGGCCGAGGTCCTGGAGCGTTACCAGCACCAAAAGTAGACATGTATCCAGTGGATAGATGAGATGATCGATCGTGAGCTGGCATATTGTGGGAGTTTAGTGATCAGTATTAGAAAGCTGAATAGGAATAATCCTCAAGTGTGAGGGGTTTGTAAGACAAGTCAGGACCTCTTCTTATAGACCTACTTGAGAGTTGAATTTCCAATATCTATATACTCAGCCCTGGCGAGATATCATCGTCCTTTGTCAGTAGCGAAGGACGAACGGACGCTGATGCTTCTACGCTTATCTCTTCATAATCCAGGTCTCGCGGTTTGTGCCCTCTTGCACAGGTATTTCACCTTGCACCTTGATGCTGTCAAAGGAGAGGCGGATCCTGAGTATCATACAGAAGTTCAGAAGTATAGAATATCCTAGTCCTAAAAGCCGAGGCGCGAAAAGAGAGGTCAAGCTTGAGCGGCTTGATTCTGGTGTTCCCAAAAGTCCATGATTCTGGTCATTTACGTGGATGTGCATTGATAGCGGAGATATTATAAGCACCGTATCGTGCTTTACCTGTACTTGGCTCGTTCATACACTATCTTTCTTACCGAAAGCCATATCACTTCTGAGCTCCCCCACGAGTAGGCGATATGTCGCATCTGCGCTTAAGTGGCGAGAATTGCTTATGCTCGCCGAGTCCCTACTGCAACACCAACGGAGTAGATAGGTTATGATTTATTATGAAAAAAAAACTTGACTCATAATCATAAAGTACGTCTGTCCTGTCTGTAATATATCAAGACGCCCCTTTCCTCTCCTCTCTTGATCACTGTGCTCATACGACCCCTCACCATACTTATGCTTGAGAACGGAACGTGCTTCGTGATTGTTGAGCGAGGCAGCTTGATCTGTAAGTACCGTCACCACCGTTGGAATAGCTGGAGGCGAAAGGCGGTAACGCTGGCGATCGAATTCTTGAATAGATAGGACCATTCACAGGGGACGATGGAGGCGCATTAGGACCCTCATCGTCAGATCCTTCGGGAACAGACATGTTTGTCAAGTCCGAGCGGGAAGAGGCCATTGAGTAACGTTGAGAGGTTTGTTGATTTGTCATGATGGGACGGTAAGTAGATCTGTTCTGTAAATGGCTGAATTTAGCTGTATGCCTGATTCGTAAGTAGTGCTGGGGAGGTCTGAATTGTCGTTACGAAGAGTAACGAGCAATTCGGATACTTTTTATACCGTTTTTCCAGATCGGACGAGTCAAGTATCGGAGTGAAGCAAGCAGGAAGATCAGAAGTTATTATTTCAAACGGAGTTCAAAAAGTCACCTCAGATGAGTACAGATCAAAGGAACTGACCTTTGCAAGAAGAGGTAAGACAATGAGAAGCTTTGATAGCTAAGTGCGCGATCGCTTATTCGCTTCAAGAGCCCCGCTACCTCCCGACATCCTCGGACCATAGGGCGATTTGCCGGTCTCCGGTCTCGAAGCGAGCTGAGTGTGAAACGACGTCACTCAGCCATGGTAATGTCTAACGATTCGGTGTGGAGCAAAGGATGAAAGGATTTTGGAAGGCTCAAACATTAGTACCAGATGATCGCAATGCATGGGGTCATGCAGGACGAAACTCATTGCATAACATGGCTGAGAAAGGCGGAAAGATTCACTATCGGGATCCGTAGTATCGTAACGTACCGGAACGTCTTCACAAATTGTATCGTATGCCAGCTTATAACTCTGGGATGCTCTGATGGACCTCAGAAAGATCGTCATGACAGAAGCCAGTTGTCATAGTCCCGACTTCATCCAGTTGACGAGTTGCTTGATCAACGGATAGCTGGTCCGTGTGTGATTGTGATGAATCAGTACCATTCTCGCGATGTTGTTCAATTTGGCGGTTAGACGGCGAGCCATGATCGGAATCGGACACCTCTGTGAACTCATTCGCAGCCTTTGCCTCAGACATCAGTAATGTGGTGAGATGAGCAGTAGTAACATCTTGTAATTCGATGAAGATATTCAAGTTGGATTGCGAATCGATGGTTGTTTGTTTGCTGTATGCAGCAATGATTTGGGTTCCGTTTTGGGTTCCTCGCCGCATATAGGCGTCAGTCATGGTGAAAGAGCCCGGATTGTAGAGACTGGCCCAAGTGATCTCGACTCTGCCTGCATTGATCGCAACGTAGTCTTCCGGCTTGGGCAAGCCGGTCGTATCGTATACTCCCCGTCCACGTCCATGTCGAATCCCAGTTGTGTTGTAGTCAGATTGTAGAGATATAGGATCCATTTTATAGTGCGCCTAATAAGGGTGATTTGAGGTAAGATTGAACTTGGGGAAAGGGGATGGACAAACACCTCTTGATAGAATCGCCGATGCACTGGGATCGCGGCGACAAGGAATCGCAACAGGATTTGTTGGAGAGACCACTCAAAGGAAGGTGTTCATGAAGAATGATCAGAAGATTAGATGATGTCATGTACGGTCAATTCGAAGATCCAGTGGTGGAGATGCTTCTGGATGTGGCTTTTCCATCGGGCGTTGACAATCAAGCATCAAGTGCTAAGAATCAAGGCTCGAGTTCGAATGTGAATCCTGCTTCTCATGCATTGATCATGCCTTCGAAGAACAAAAGACCTATATCATCTTATCCGGGTACTATGTCCATCAGCGTTCATACTCGTCAGGCGTCAATCCATGGTAACCCTCAGTCTCGCCTTTACGGTCCACTTGTGCACCCATATTACCTACTTCGCGAACGAAGCAGGTCTGATGTAACCTCAGGTCTATATGAGGAAGGGTGTGTAACGGATTACCAGAGTCTGTCATCATCGGGTAAGAACCAGGAAGGGGATTATGGAGACTCACCATACTGTTATATATGTATGACATTTCAATTCTCATCCTGAGTTTATGTACGCGCTCAGTAGCTTTTAGGCGTCCGGAGTATAGTTGATTAGGCATGCCTTTACTGTGGTGCCTAATTACCCTATGATCGAGAAATACCAAAAGCGGAGGTGACCGATGTTGTATAACCCGTTTAGGAGATATGACGTGCATGGGATCCCGTTGTATCCTATTCCACCTTGTATTTACCCGTTTCAGCGTATAGACATTCTTCACCATCCCTTATATCAACTGCATTCCATTCTCATCTTTCATCCTCATCTTCTACGCCTCACCATGTTTCTCTACAACGTTCACTCCCCACACAAGACCTTCTCCCTCACACACAAAGGTGAGTCTGGGTCTAGACAGCTGGACTTTGTCTGTCACCCGTGAAACCGTACTGACGATACTCATGTAGAGGGGGAAGATTACAATGCACTAATCGATCGGATAGCTCATAAGCTTTCATTGGGTGATAACGAGTTGAAAGGTCTAAAGGATGGTAAAGATGGTGCTGGGATAGTCTACGAATTCTTGGGAAAGAGATACAGCTTGGATGATGGTGGGTACCCCCTTCTTCCAATCTCCTAATCGAGCAATAAACTGAAGACGCTCTCAGACGATGACATGTCAATCATGACCGGTCGGCTACCACCTAGCTCTACACCTTCCGTCACCCTCCACCTCACCCTGCCTCACGCTCACGCTCACTTTGCCCCTACTCTTGGTCCACCTGCCCATCCGACAGCTTCAAGCATAATCAAATCGAAAGCTAAGCAGAGTTCAAAACCCAAATCATCCATCTCTACCAGCACCAAAGAGGCCGGATCCAGTAGCAGTCCCAAGAAATCCACACCAAACGGTCATTCTCCGGCAAATGGACATAAATTCCCAACCGGTTCTGACAAGGAAATCAAAGCTTCTGATTTCGCCAAATACGAGAAAACCGTTGGAAAGACTGCAGATGGATATGTGGTCACAAAGCCAAAGAGTGTGATGAGCAACAGGAGTCGAAGGAGCAAGTGGGGTGATGACGATGCGGAGCCTTTGGGAGATATCATCAAAAGGCAATGGTTGGCGGTGAGTGAAGAACGGAGATCTTGGTCCATATAGCTAAATTGCTACAGTTCCATGCGCAAAATGGTGTGAGAACTGTTATGGGCAAAGTCGGAGACATCGACAATGGTAAGCTCGGGATCCGTTCTCAGATCTCTCACAAAGCTGACTTTGTGCAGTTCGAATGTTGCTCAAATCCGGATACAAGGGAGTCTACATTTCTCGGTCATTCGCGATCAGAGCTGGTTTAGTAGACAAGAAGGTTAGTCTACTTTCAAACCTGTTGTGACACTTTCAGAACGATACTGATACCCGCGCAGTACTCTATGGGTGCAGCTGGATACACTGGACTGAAGACAATCGGAGGTGTCTCAATAACCGTCGGCTCTCGAACCGCTACCCACCCAGCTCTAGTCAACGAGGAACAACACTTTGATGTTGTCCTAGGGCGAACATGGTTGGAGAAGATGGCGGTGAAGTGAGTTTGCGCTCCAGCTTTTAGAATTTAGCTGATATTGGTAGAATCGACGGTCTCGACCAAACCGCTTTGACGTATATGGACAGTGGAGAGACTATCCAATGTGATTTGGTCGTCTTGAAGGATTCTGAGGGCAATGTCATCACCGTCACTTAGGAGTCGTGTGTAATTGTCGGAATGATGTTGGATATTGTGAAATCTTGGACAGTATCTTCATAGATTAGCTGGGTTATATTGAGCGAAATGCACAGATTGTAAATTGTCCAATTAGTCACTGTATATCCAATTCATTTGGATCGATTTGGGTATTGTTTCTCCCTTCACCTTGTCTGTTTCTCGTTTCATTTTGGTTTTCCCGATGTTCTAGATCGACCTGTCCAGACATGGTCACAATATCGTAAGCAACGCAGAGATATTTACGGGAGTACAAGACATTTCAAATCGCCCTCAGCACCGGTCGATTAAACCGAAACTCATGCGAATCATTCTCATCGTTTGTCGATCAGGATACCGCTTTCAATCAGTCTCCCGCTTTCCCACATGATCATATGAACATTCCACTCGATGTCCATGCTAGACATACGAGAGGAGCGAGAGAGTTCTGTAACATTGACAATCGTGAAACTAATCACCATCAGCCATTCCAGCCGGATCCACCCCTTTCTTTTCATCTTGGTATTTGCAAGATTGATCACTGATGAAACTGATTACAGTAGTTTGAGCAAACAATTCGTGTTGTACCAGCCACAATGACCATTCACACCTACAACTCGTCGCCCAAGCAAAGTACTTATGAGCTGACAATCGTATACCTGTTCTTACTCATTCTCTTCCTTACTTACCTTTCCTTCCTTCCCTTCCTCGTTTGTTCTGACTATCGTTGCCCTGGTTTGGCTCACTCAATATACAACCCTTTTCGTTCTTCTTCAAACCTATATCATCACTACCAAACCAGAACTTATCTCTAGCTAGCTAGACTTGACTTCTTTCGTTCCATCCAACGTTGTTGACAACATCACTATAACATCATCTCTACTTAGGTTTTTTGACCTTGGATTTCGACCTAATATCTCGTACTCCATCATCGACTATCTCGACTATCTCGACTTATCAATCTTAAATCTAAACCCAAGTGGTCATCTCGTGTCTCGAAGGCTTTATCTTTATCAATCTATACCTGTATCTATCAACACATCAATCAAAGATGCTCTCAGCTCTTCTTCCAATTCTTCTCATTCCCGGTGTTCTTTCAGCTCCACTCAAAATCCCAGCACCTTTTACCCACCCTCGAAATATCGAACGAGGTTTACTTTCTGGACTTGGTCTTCCGGTCGTTAATAGTCTTCCGATTGTCGGACAGTCGAATGGTTCTCCACTGCCACCCACCGGTGGCCTCCTAGGTGGCCTTCCCGTTGTGGGAGATCTCAACCTCGGGGCTACTGTCGATGCAGCTGCAAATCTCCCTGTGGTCGGAGGTTTGGTCGGTACTACCACTACTATCCTAGCTCCTGTTCTCGATATCGCCCTTGGTATCGAACTCGATTTGGAAATTGATACTTGGTTAACATGTAACCCAGTCTCTGGTCTTTTCGGCGGACGACATTACGATCTTGGTTGTGCTTGTAAAGGTGCAGCTGGTTTACTCCTCGAAGTAGACTTGGATGCTGTTGTCAATGTTGCCGGTCTTTCCGCATGGGTAGACGCTCAGGTAAGTTCAATGCCATTACACACTTATATATCACTGACAATATCTTCAGGTCAGCCTTGGTCTTGGAGCTCTTTACCCAGCAGGTGCATGGCCTACTTGCGATGGTAATGGAGGTTGGACTTGTCCTTCTGGTCACTGTGGTCAACCCAGTACCTCCCCTTGCCCTTCTTCCACCTCAAGCGGTGGGCTCCCATCTACTAGAACCGCTCGGAGCTCCCAGCGAACTCCTACTTCCACTTCGAGTACCTCTGCAAGCACCACCTCCACTTCCACCTCGACCTCGACCTCAACCTCGACCTCGACCTCGACCTCCAGCACTCCTGCAAGCACCACTTCAAGTACCCCTGCTTCAAGTATCTCAGTCGCTTCAGTCGTTTCGACCACTTCTAGCGCCGTTTCAAGCACTTCTTCAAGCTATGCTATCACTTCGGCTCCTACACCACCGCCATCATCTTCAACTCAGTCCGCCAATTCTACCACTTACTCTTCTGTCTCGATGACAAACACAACTCCTGAAGATGACAATGATTGTGAGGATGAAGAGGATTGTGATGAGCCAATCGATGAGAATTCCAATGGTGGATCACCATCATCTTACGGTGGTTATACTCCCAGCCAGAGCAGTACCGCCGGTGCCACCACTACTGTCTACGTGAGTTCTCTCCTTCGTTGCATCTCTTCCTCATTGCTGATTACAATTCCAGATCATGGAAACTCCCAAGACTGTCACTGCTGTTGTCACCGAATACGTTACTTCCACTATCACCGAGGCTGCCTCATGTATCACTGAAGAATCCATCCCTTCGGCATCCTCACAATCCGCTCCAGCTTCCAGCTCCACCAGCTCTACCAGCTCTACCAGCTCCGCCTCATCATCATCAATGTCATCTACTCCCTCACCCACTCCTCCACCATCATCTACAAGATCCAACGCACCTTCCACTCCTGTTTCTAGCGCTTCCGCTCAACCTACGATCCCCCCCGTCGTATCAACTATCTGCCCCAATGGCCAGAGATTCGATATCAACCTCAAGATCTGTGTGGATTTATGTCTAGGTGTCTTGAACGTTTTGGGTGTATGTGTGGATGCGGATGTAGGCGCCGGTCTTGATTTACCTCGAATCCTCTAATCGTCTACTCACCTGTGAAAGGGTTGTGGGAGATGGTAGGGGATAAGAGATAGAGCATCAAAAGTCTTTTCTTGGCTTTTATACCTTGTCAAGACATTACCAGATTAGATGAGACTTTACCAGCGCATGGGGAGGAGTAGCAGAGGCAGATGAGACAGAGGAAGTGACCTGGATGATCATGGACATTCTATTCGATTCGTTCTTTCATATGATACGATTCGTTATCATATATAGTAGTACCACAAGCTGGTCTTATTTATACATTATATCATTTTATACCAACCTTGATGTCAATTTGAACGAAACCTTTGCGGCATAAGCCTGTCTCCTTTAGGGTCGACGTGGTTAAGGATGTTTCCATGTGCAGATCTACAAGTAATCCTCTCTGCCTCTGCTCGTAGTGACAAGGTCAGATGGCGCCAAGTCAAATAGTTTATTGTTTCTGCAGACGACAAACACGATATGCATGCAATCCTCTCATTCCATGCTTCCTCAAAATACCAGCTGATTTATCCCTCTAATACGGTAATCCGCCATCTCCCCCTCCACCAGGCTCATCCAGATCCTGATAACTAACCCTTCCTCTTCTCGCTCTGGGATCTTCCGCTACTGGCATGGAAGGCAATGGCGCAGCATCTGCAAATCCTCCCATTCTGTTCGCTAGAGCTCCCCCAGCTCCATTTGATCCTCCTCCATTCGATGTCAATCCCGCACCATTAGATCCTGCTCCTCCATTACTTGGGAATCCATTCATACCCATCATCATGGCTTGTTGCATTTGCATCATCATCATCATTTGCTGTTGCATCATTGGGTTCATCTGGCCCTTGTTCGGGGGGAAACCGCCGTTGGAGGCTCCGTTGAAAGCGGGGTTGAAGGACGGTAGAGCTGGATTACCCAATGGTAGAGTTGGCATGATGGTGGAAGGCAATTGGTCATTCACGGCAGCAAAAACAGTTGCAGTAGGTTGCAGTCGCTGAGGATCTAGGACGTAGGCATTCAAGGCACCGAGCTAAGTAGCTTGTCAGCATGATCCATGCCAACCATTCAGGCATGAAAAAACTCACCTCGTCCAGCTTCGGCTTGATAGTTTCGCTATGCTTGACCATGACATGCTTCATGACGAACTCTGGAGCTTTGAAGAGCTTTGAACAATCTTTGCACCGATATTTACTCTCCTCTTCTTGCTTGATCATCGGTGCTGCGAGCTTCTTCGACTCCCTAATACAATATAAGCTAAAATGCCATAGTCGAACACAATTTGCTTACTCTTCAGGATCGCGTCCTCCGTACTCCGCAACATCGACATCACCTAGTAGAGGCGCAAGTCTGCTGTCCAAGTTGTCTTCCCATCTTTCATCATTGCTCTTTCCTCCAAATCTGTCTTTATCCCTCCTCGATGATCTGCCGCGATCCTCTTGATCATCTCTTCGCTCCTCATCATCTTCTTCTTTGCCCCTCTCCTTCTCCTTCTCGTCCGCACCTCCAGGTGCGTCCTCCTCAATTACCAAAGCGAGGTCGGCCTTTGTTGAGGGGTTTGGTCGCATATGCGAGATACATTTTCGGTGGAGCTCTTCAGGGAAAGACATGGGCGCGACACAGTAATAACAGGTTGAAAGACCATGACGAAGGTAGGATATCCACTGATCGAGTATGATCTTTGCCTAAATACCAGTCAGCTCCGAAATCACATGTGTTCTACGGATACACACTTTTCGCAGTTGCTGTTCAGGGTCCAGCTCTCCTGATAGTCCAGCATCCTCTAATAACCTTTCGAGCTTCTCCTGGACGATCCCACTACCTCGTTCTCTCAGGCCTGGCACTGATTTCTCCTTTTCCATCGGTTCAGAGGCGTCACCCTCTTTCTTCTCCTCCTCTTCTTCGTCATCCCCCATAAGCTCCATCTCCAGCCTGACCGCAAGAGCTTTAGCCTTGTCCGAATCTTTCTGTAGCCTCTCAAGCGAGTTAGCATTTGGTGCTGTTGTACGTATCCTGCCGACAACTGGAGTTCCGTTGATACCCATGTGAAAGGTGAAAGTATCAATCTGAATGGTCTCAGCTAGGCTCATCCGACTACTCAGTTGAAGAGTCCTCCCTCACCTTTTGATTGTTTACTTTTTGGACTACATCTTCTATATTAACACCTTCCGCGAATTGAGCCCAAGCAACTCGATGTAGCGATTTCTTGACAACAGGCTCCGTAAGTGCTAGATACTCAAACCCCTCGGTCGAGCTGAACAGCTAGATGATCATCAGTACAGAAGAGTTCATAGGTTTGCAAAAACTTACCTGTTCCAGCTCTTTTCTTCCGATTGTCGGCGGAACTGTTTTGACGAAAATCTGCCTCGCTGTGGGAGGGACTTCCACTCGCATAGGGTCGTCATCTACTGGAAGATCTCCTAAAGCACGGTCTAATCCTTCGGGCTCTTCATGATCTGATAAACCCCGAGTGGCCGGCGGTCGCTTGCTGGAAGTCTCGGCTGTATTGTTGTAAATATACGCGAGGATCCCGCAACAAGCAAACCCACCTGACATTTCGAATGACACGGAATCGTACTCTCCTGCTTTCAGGGCATCTAAGTACTTCTCGGCTGTTGGCACTCTTCCTTGTCTGTTAACGCGTCTTCTTTGAGCTATATAGGCAGGTAATTGAGAATACTTTTCGAGGAACCATGGTGAATCTCGATGTGTGAGGTATAAGGCATAGAGCTGCTATCTTTAACTGGACGTAGACAAAACGAAAACCGTAACTTACCTGCCTTGAGGTGTACTCCTTCCTATATCTCTCATATCTCTTCGACATACCGACCCTTTCTTTCTTGGTCGGATCCGCTTGTCCACTTTCTACATCTTCTCTATATCTCCTGACATCCTCTTCGTCCGCTCGAGCGGTTTGAGGATGACTGACTTTGAACCATTCTGCAAATTGGCGAAACGTCAGAACAGTTGGAATCTCAGCTGGATCAGGCAGACTGTGCGATGGAGGGTATCGAGGTGGAGATGGGGAATGTAATCTTGGTCGATGTGAAGAACCGAGTGGTGAAGGTGAACGTCTCCGTTTTGGCCGGTCTGGAGTATGAGCTACGAATCAACTAAATAGATCTGACAGCTCACCATAATCCTCTTCCCATCTTTGCGGTGGCGGCGGTCTTCTATCCCAATCGTCTCGCATTCCACCATCCATTCTATCATTCCATGATCGACCTCCTCCTCTCCTGTCCACCCATTCACGATCCTCACGTTCTCTCTCTGCATGCGGGGCTAGGTTGTCGTGTCGATGGGGTATAGGCGCAAAACCACTTCGAGAGAAGCCTGATCGTTCCCCACCGGTGGGAGATGGGGGTCGAGGTGGAACTGACATGACTTGGATGATCAATGAGGATAAAGGAGCCGTGTCCGTGTATACTTACCTGCCTATGTCCTTGGCCCGCTTCTCGAGCTTAGTGCGAAATAAGGTTGATGGTCTTTCTGGACTATCAAATGCAATGGATGTAAAGAGTTATCGTATATCGGTATGAAGAAGCGTAAAGTCGACGGAGTATCGAGGTGAATAAACAGAATATAAAGAGAACATTGTATAAGCGAATAGACACACTAACGACGAATAAGATTATTTACCGTGTGAAAGACCTGTCTATATCAATGAGAACTCTACCTTGACCTCCTCTCTTTGACAAGGCTTAGGTATAGAGGACGTTGAATTGAACATTCCAGCTACTAACATGAGGGGTCCCGACGGTGACAAGAGAGCGGAATCAATTCATTATCGGGATTTCGGTAATGTACCGATTGTGGCGATCTGATAGATCTCCGGTTGATAACGTAGCGGGGCCGAGCGGGGAAGTTGGACCGGTGATCACCTTGGATATGTCACTGTTCAACTACTTCTCCACACGAGTATCATAACGCAAGATGACCCCTAGACTCGCTCGGAACGCTGTAACAGCGCTCAATATTGTCTCACAGAACCAACAGAAGATTCTTGCATCTCGAGCTCTTACAACTTCGCACCGGGTGCTATCCGATACCAAGAAACCTGTCAAAGAGGAAGGGGATCCAGCTGTGGACCCCGCCAAGGGCGGCGAGGGCTTTCTCGGGGTGTGTGAACGTGTCAACCCGATGAGTGAGGTGTGTGCTGATGTCCCAAGGCTCTGTTCTACGGATCCAAGGCGGCGAAAGCAGAAGGACTAGTCGCTGGAAACGAAGGTCAACACTCTCAAATAGTCGGTCGGGGTAAATACGTTCATGAGAAAGTCACCCATCATGTCATCCCTTCCAAACGTGATGAATACTTGGCGGCGACAGAGAAGTTCTATACAACCCTTGCAAAGCGTGGAAAGGATATCGGAGGTGTGAGATTGACAGGTAGTTGGGAAACGGTCGTAGGCAGTGTAGGAGAGTTCACTCATATTCTGGAGTACGACGGATACAAGGGTTTTGACGCTGTCAGTAGGAATATACGTTCTGATCAAGTACGTCTTTTCTGTAGCTTCAGTGTCGTGAGCTGACCCACCGCGCAGGAAATGAAGTCACTCAACTCGGCCATTCTACCCCACATCACCTCACGACAACACCAGCTCATGTCTGAATTCTCCTTCTGGCCATCGTCACCACCTCGAGTATCTGGATACCCAGATGGAGGTATATTCGAGATGAGGACTTACCAGCTTCAGCCTGGAAAGCTGCTTGAATGGGAACACTCATGGAGAAAGGGACTGGAGGCACGAAGCAAGTTTGTGGTACGTTGTATTGGCAGCGCTGTAAATTCAGCTGACCATTGTGTAGTCGCCAGTTGGAGCGTTCTTCTCACAAGTCGGTCAGCTTCACGAGGTTCATCACATTTGGCAATACCCGTACGTAGCACGGGATCTTCCGTGTCCTAGCTGACTATGGCGCAGTGATATGGAGACTAGGAAGATCAAGAGACAGCAAGCTTGGTCTGTCAGTGGTTGGGGCGATACAGTACAGGAGGTGAGTCAACAGGCATTACAATTTTTGGTCATCCCATAGGCTGACTCCTGCACGCAGACGGTTAAGCTCGCACAAAGCATGAAATCCGCCATGCTCATACCGACTTCTTACAGTCCTCTCAGATGAGGAATGACATGTTCTCAGATAAGATAGGCACTGAAGAAGGATCCGAAAGAAAGGAATAACCGCATGCATGGCTACAAATAGTAAAGGGAGCAAAGGCTATCACCATATCCGGCGTCAGTCTTTAGGTACAGGCAAGGGAACGACCTTCACGAGTACCCGTTTCCACCACGTCTATCCACATTGCAGCTAGACTCGAGTACAGTGCAAACAGTCTCGAGTGTAATTCGGTCCAGGTCGGTAACGCTTCCATCATCTTCTTGCAGTAATACGTGGTTGGGGCGATATAATATAGGATGAAAAATCCTGGTGATGTCAGTGCTATTCGATATCCCAGCAGATGATGCCCTCACGGAGGGTCTCGAAGTGAATGGTCTCAACCTCTCCAGCGCTGTACATTTTGATGTATGTCCGGTATTTCTTCTTGAGATCGTCCACCTTCTCTAACACATATGCGAGATCATTTGAATGTATCTACGGCCTTTCGTTACTCGAACTCTGAAGATTGAGGAACATGATGACTCACTGCCTGGCCCCAGACCATACTCATCACTGACATCGGGAAGCAAAAGTCATAGATTTCCGTTGCAAGCTGTGACATCGTCAGCGCGGTAATTTTCAAGATGGATGTCTCCCTGACCGTTTCCTAACACTTGACATGATCTGAACCTGGCCGAGCTGGCATAGTGCTGTCAAAATTGTCTATGAGTTCCTCCCATGTCACATCTTGCTGATTGTAGCGCAGTGGATCACATTTACGGAGTATTCGGGGAAGCGCCGATTCATCTCCAGTCGTATCGGTCTCTCTTGTATCCGTGAGATTCCCATCGATCATGCTACTGTCAGGCTTCTGCTTGAGCCACTGGTCAAAGCTCGGACGGGCTATAAGCCAAATGGAGTTTGAGTCAGGTGATGACGACATTTGAGCTGGACAGCTTCGGAGGGAGAAATCAGGAGGTACTGGAGGTCGGTGGAATCAATGGGGTGATGTATACTGCGAATTGGACGGCTTGCTGTTGAACAGCTACAAGTGACCAACAAAAAACGATTTGTAACGGCTTAGGGGATACTACCAAGTGAAGATAAGAATGAAGTTGTGAGAAGTAAAATGTTCTTCCAACGCTCTGGTGATCTCCACGTGATTTCGCCACTAGGCAGATGAGCTGGATCGCAGACCATCAACCCTCGAGTAGGATATAGTGCTTCCATCAACCGCCTAAGCAAAGTGATAATGACACATTTGAAGGAGTGAATCTGAGCCCTTGTTTGTGGTAAACAAGTACTATACATCTTCGAATCATAGTAACATGTACGGAATAACGAGAACTCTACAAAACAGCGCAATATGCCTCCCAAGGCCTGATCTTCTGCCCGTAGTCATGGAGGTATTGCATTATGATATCGACTCTTCTCAGCAAAATGATCTTGATATTCTACATCTTGAGGGCTAGGGCTTCGATGTACATAGCCAAAGCGGTATGTTGTGAGAGGGACATCATGTTCCGGTAACAGAATGTTAGACTGATTTCGATCCTTTGGATCAGTCTATATGCTTGTCCTGGTTAGTGAGAGGCAACCGATACCAGCTCTGGATGAACACACCTATGAACAGATAGCTTGTCAACTCTTCCTGCTTGGGTGGCTCCTTCACGGTGAGAAAGATCAGGAAAATTAGTCGAATGTGATGAAGGAGCTTTCTGATGTGATATTCCGGAATCTGTGATCTTCGTTAGCCATGCACTGGATAGACAGGCTATTTGAGCCTACAGGAGGTCGCCAAAAGTCGAACAGGTGCTCAATAGGACACACGTAGATCCTGATGTCTTCGGCCAGCTATGCCGAGGTTAGCGCATGACAAGTTGTGGTGAGTGGAGAACGCACATCTTGTAGCATTCCATCTCTGTCGTATCCTCCTATCACTACCAACTTATCAAAGGCTCTCACTATCTCCTCGGTGGCTTCGCCTGACAAGATAGCTTGGGGCAGGATTGGGGAAGGGTTGAATGATAGTCTTTTCGATTCAGGGCGGAGAGGGTTACTGGCTGTAGAGTTCTGACGGACAGTGGTCGCGCTTGTAGAGATCACTAATCGATTCGAAGGAATATTAACGATAGAGGATCGATGTTGGGGCAACGAGACGATGCGTCGACATGGAAGGCCTTTTCCCAGTAGGATATCTTTCGTATAAATCGATTTTTCTAGCAGCATTTTGTAGGAGGAACGAAGATGAGTTAAAAGTGGTGGGACTTGGAGGACTGGGGGAAAGGGAAGGAGGAAGGAGGAAGGAAGAAGGAGGAAGGAAGAAAATGCAAAGGCAATCCAATAACAATAGATGTTGAACGTTGAATGAAACCTAATGCGAACGGTTGGGGCAAACCGCTCGACCTCCACCTGTTCCACCAAATAGGCGGAGGACACCACGAAGCTGACCACTCAAAGCACGGAAAAGTAACCCCGGGACGGTCATCTCCCCTGACATAGCTCTCATCATCTTGGATGCTACTTGGTAGCACAGTCAAGATCCTCTCATCTTATCATAATCGCTTGTCTCTGGAAAAGAAGTGTCATGTTAGAACTCGGCCACCCAGGTGACGTAACCCGTTTCATCGCCACCGACGACCTCCACTTCAGTTCCAGTCTCATCATTTATCTTCTTCCTTCTTCTCCGTCTTCCAATCTTATACGACAAAGGTGGTGCGACTTTGCAGACTGACTTCGCACCGGTGAGTCTTCTCCTACATATTGCGCTGGAACATCTTCTTCATGTCGACGTGATCACAATTACCTTTTGGCGAGACCAGCCTTGGCCAAAGAAGGGGTTCTTCTCGTCTGAGAGAGAAGCGAAAGCATCAACCCACTTCCGAGTGGAAGACCAAATGGATGACACACATGTGTTCTTAGATGAACACCGGGGAGTTGTGCTTACATGGTCGTAAATCTGATCGTTGACAAGCTCACCGGCACCCTTTTTCTTCCTCCTTCCTTCTCGCTGTCTCCTGACGTCGAGAAAGGGGCATAGCTGATCTTTCTTCTCACTTATCACAGCTCACAAGCCCTTCAACCATGTCAGGAGTCGAATTTACTTTCGCCAAACCAGGCTATCAGAAGGAAGCGAATTTCCAGCTGGCTCATCTCCAACCTAATAAACCTTCTTCCCTCACTCGACATCCTCTTCCTCCAATGAGCGCTGCCAAGAATCGACCACGACAAGACTCTCAGGACCAGAATGGTAATCAACAACATTCGCAAGAACAAGAGAGGCGAAGCAGTCACTCTCGAACGTTCAACGATACTGGTAAGATTGGTCAACAAAGTTCGACAGTGGTCTTCAAGCGTCAACCTATCAATACCGATACCCCTATTCCTACGAACGCGGGAGACGATCCTATGCGTGGATTAGAAGTGGATAGTTCAGCTGGGAGGAGACAAAATGCAGACTTTGGAAACACGTCAATTAGATCAGAGAATCGTCCTCATCCGCCAGTATCATCGCAACACCAAAGTCATATTTCTCAAACACCACTCACCCCTCAAAAGTCTGCTCTCCGCAAAGGCACTACTCAGGAGAGCACTCGAGCTCAATACCTCCCTCAGCAAGAACATCACGAGCTTGCTATGGACGAGATGGGGCGCTTCGTCAACCCTTCCGCTGGACCACCGCTTGACCACCTTCCGGGCGGATCAAATGACACCGGCCGGCCGGTCAGCCCATCACCTACCCGCTCAGGCCAACACTTGAAGGGGGAGCCGCTAGACCTTTACTCTCGCCAACAGCAGGTACTCAATCGATCGCGATCATTGGGCGGAGGGTTTGGGCATACTCGATCGGCGGAAAACGTCACTCAACAATCACACATACCACAACCAGCAAATCAAAACACACACCAAATCTCTCAGGGTTTCTGGAGACAATCACGACAAGCAAAGCCAGAAATGGATTCGAGAGATGACGCAGTCGAAGCTGCTTCAGACGGTACTTCGACACGACACACAGCCATCAATGCGCCTTTTAAGTATCAAAGTGAAACGCATCAGACGCCCGCTGCGCCTGTAAATCCACCCTTGACGTACCAAGAGCACTCACATCATGTCGAACTGAATCGATCTCCGTCCGCCTTCCTTCAGACTCACGCCATCTCAGCACCTGCGCCATCCGAACCTCCTTCTTCCGTTCGTTCTGATAGAAAGAAACCAGACATCATGCTTCTGCGTTCGCGCAAGGATGTCATGTCGGATGCGATGAGCCAAGCAGTGGAAGATGAACGAAGGATTCATGTACTCGTGAGTTGATGTTCATTCCAACACGCTGCATATGTTCATGATATTCAGGAAAACTCAGTACAAGATCTGACCCAGACTTGCAGAGACCAAAAGGAAGAGTTGGAGCGCTTACAACGCTTATATGAAGAGAGCCAAAGAACTATATCCCAAGACAAGGAGACAATGAACCTGCTCAACAAGTCCAAGGAGAAAAGCTTGGTCAATGCTAGAAGTAAAGTCAAGAAGGTCTCCGAAAAGTCCGTATGCTTTCGAGCAAGAAGGGTGGACCCAAAGCTGATTCACCAGAGCTGAAGAAACATGCGAGACATTGCGAGTTTCCTTGCATGCTGCTCAGGAGGTGCTGGCTAAGGACAAAGCCACACTTAAAACAATGAGAGATGCAATATCGACTCTTCGACTAGAAGTCAAGCTAGCACATGGTGAGCGAGCTGCACGCTTATTCACCTACAGATTACAGATAAGCTGCTGACTGGGCTCAGAAACCATCGCTTCGAAGGAACTGTTTGACTTCAGCAAGAATGCTCGGGACGCGAATGATGAACTGAAGAAGCTCCATGTCGATTGCAATAAGACCCTCACCAAACTCAAGACAGGTAATCTACCGGAGGATTTACGGCGCTGATTTGTCAGTCGAGACTCGACTGCAAGAGGTTTCAGCGCAAAAGCTCGAGAGAGAGCAGCAATACGGCGAGCTCAAGGACAAGAAGTGAGTATAGACGAGTCTGTCACGTCACGCTGATGTTCATAGTGATGACCTTGGAACGCAGCTCAAGAATGTGGAGCGGATCATCGGTTCTAACGTGGACGCTATAGTCAAGGATATGAAAATGCAAGTGCTTGTTGTTCAGGGGCAATCTCGGTCTGACTCGGTCTCAGACTGAAGGGAGACCTCAATATGCAAGACTGGCTGAGCAGATTAACAACGAAAGAGAAAGAGTAAGCTTATGGCTGGCATTTGTTACATGAACTGATCGTTGGTTGCAGACTTGCGACGCTTGGAGAGGAATTCAACAAACAAGCACTGTTACTCCTTGATAGGGATACAATGCTTGACGCTTGTTTGGGTCGATTGGCAGACTTCGGCGTGACGGTCAACGCAGAGGGCGCCTTCGAAGGAGGTCAGCCAGCATCGAGTCAAGATTCTCAACAGATCTCAGCCGAGCTTGAGCAGGCACAGCGAGATCACGATTTTCAGTTGAACGTAGCTGTGAAAGACGTACAGCTGTAAGCATCCTGACATTAGTACACAAACCTTGAGCTGATGAGGTCAGGGCGAAACAAGCTCAAGATGAGGCAAGGGAGAGAGTGAAGATTCTCGAAGCCCAGATCATAGCTGCCGGATCGGCGCGCGAGGCGAGGGAGAAGGAGATTGGCGTGCTGGAGGAAAAGAATCGGTCGATGCAGGAATCTCTCCATGACAAAGAGAGGAGGATTCAAGCTGTTGAGAAAAATCTCAATGACAATCAAATTGTCATCAAGGTGAGAGCTATGCGGGGCGCCATTGCTAATAGCCATAGGATCTTGAGCAAAAGCTCATCATAAGCGGTGCTAACGAGAAAACACTCCAGGGGATGAATGAAGCAAACCAAGTGAGTCACATTGGAATTATCGAATCCCGTCGAGCTCAAACGTGTAGATCCAGCTGGCAGAGGCGAAGAAGCGGGAGAAGGAAGTGCTGGAGAAGCTTGCAGCAACAAAGAGCGAGCTTGATCGTAAGGTCGGAGAACTCCAGAGCGAGCAGGTAGGTCTTATGTAATTCAACACATTGACAAGGCTTATACCCCCACGCAGAGAACGAGAACGGAGCTACGAGAATTGCTTCAGAAAGCTCCACA
>JALPCA010000058.1:0-28473 GCA_026538345.1 Cryptococcus sp. GC_Crypt_4 | reverse complement strand
GAGAAGGTTGCCGTCAAACTGTCCTATCCAGAAAGAGTCACCGATTACAATATCAATCTGATGCGGAATTGTTTGATCAATGGTTCAAAGATGCACCCAGGTGCTAATGTCTTGGAGAAAATCCAGCCGGATGGAACTATAATCCGACAGGCTTTCCACCTGATCAAGGATAAAGATAGGCGGATCCAGATTGCGAGGGATTTGAAAATTGGTGATATTGTACATCGACATGTGCGAGACGGAGAGTGAGTGTATGAGATGGATCAAAGCTGATTTCAGTATCGTGCTGTTCAATCGACAACCGAGTTTGCACAAGCTGTCCATCATGTGTCACCGAGCGAAAATCAGGCCATGGAGAACGTTCAGGTTAAACGAGTGTGTGTGTAATCCTTACAATGCGGATTTCGACGGAGACGAGATGAACTTGCGTGAGTCCTTGCGTCATGGTACCTGCTAACTTCCAGACGTCCCGCAGACGGAGGAGGCGAGGATGGAAGCGCTTGAACTCATGTCGGTCAAGAAGAATTTAGTTACCCCGAGGAACGGTGAACCGATTATCGCAGCCATTCAAGACTTCATCACTGCTTCGTATCTACTCTCGAGAAGGGATCGGTTCTATGATCGACAACAATTCACACAAATTGCTTCTTACCTCTCTGACGGTGTACTCAAGATCGATGTCCCTCCACCGACAATCTGGAAACCGGTCAGAATGTGGACGGGAAAGCAAATCTTCAACCTTCTGATGCGTCCAAACAAGGAAAGTAATATCTTGGTCAACCTCGAGGCGAAATGTCGAACAATGCATAAGCCTCCAGCAGGATATCCACCTGATATGTCGTCGAACGATGGATACCTCGTGATCCAGAACTCCGAAATTATCTGTGGTGTATTTGACAAGAATACTGTAGGAGATGGAAAGAAGAATTCCGTCTTTGGTGTTATTTTACGTGATTACGGTACGGAAGCCGCTGCGATAGCGATGAATCGATTGGCGAAGATTTGTGCTAGATGGCTAGCGAATCAGGGGTTCTCACTTGGTATCAACGATGTCATTCCGGGACCTGTTTTGTCTGGAAACAAAAACTCCATGGTCACCGAGGCGTATGAAAAGTGTGATAGTTTCATCGATCTGGCAAAGAAAGGGAAACTGGATAACGCAGCGGGATGTGATCAGGAGACTACGTTGGAACAGAAGATCTCAGGAACACTGTCCGGAGTCAGAGGAGCTGTAGGAGATGTGTGTATGACGGAACTGAGTCGACACAATGCACCGCTCATCATGGCTACGTGTGGATCCAAAGGTGAGTGGAAATTGTCAATTGGTGCTGATACCCAGGATCCGTCATCAACGTCGCTCAAATGGTCGCTTGTGTCGGTCAGCAGATTATTTCTGGTAATCGTATTCCAAACGGTTTCCAAGATCGTTCACTACCGCATTTCAAGAAAAAGTCGAAAAACCCGCCTTCCAAAGGTTTCGTCAGAAACAGTTTCTTCTCAGGTTTAACCCCAACGGAATTCCTTTTCCACGCTATCTCAGGTCGTGAAGGTTTGGTCGATACGGCTGTTAAGACGGCGGAAACGGGTTACATGGCTCGACGATTGATGAAAGCTTTGGAGGATTTGTGTACACATTATGATCTTTCAGTCAGAAACTCTGTCGGCGGTGTGGTCCAATTTCAATATGGAGATGATATGTTGGATCCAGCTTGCTTGGAAGGAGACGCCGCGCCTGTGGAATATGTCAGGACGTGGTCTCATGCTTGTGTAGGTCGAGTTTGGTGGATGATGGATGAGGCTGATTGGTTTAGGCAACAAGTGACAGATCCGGTAAACCGCTTTACCCATATGAGGTCGCGGACATTGCCAAACAGATTTACCCGGAGATCGATTATCCAGATATTGATGAGGAAGATCTCAAAGCACAGATCATCCTGAAGAAGGGGCGAACATTTACGCTCCCACCTAAAATCAAGTCTAGACCGCCGCCACCCGTCGTCGCGCTAGAATGGCAGGGATGTCACGTCAAGTATAGGGAGATTACCTATAAGTTCATCATTGACAAAATTGTCAAGACGATGGCGGCTCAGCGATTAGCGAGGGGACTTCCACCGGCGGAATCGGCAGAGGATGCTGATGAGTATGGGGATTTACTTACTCCTAATGATCGTGAGTGACTGATTCCTGGTCTCTCGCTCACGCGCAGTGGCGACACGAAGAGCGCTTGAGAACGCGAATAAGGTCACTGCGGATCAGATCAAGACTTTCTTGGAGATTTGTCGAGTCAAGTACCTCCGAGCGAAGATTGAGCCTGGTGAGTCCAGCGGGTGCAAGTAATGAAGCTAATGATTTAGGATCCACTGTCGGTGCGGTCGGAGCCCAATCTATCGGAGAACCTGGTACTCAAATGACATTGAAAACTTTCCATTTTGCAGGTGTCGCTTCCATGAACGTTACTCTGGGTGTACCTCGTATTAAGGAAATTATCAATGCTGCTAAAGTTATCTCCACCCCGATCATCACGGCGGAGTTGGTGAACCCGACGAGTGAATACGCAGCGAGAATTGTAAAAGGGCGTATAGAGAGGACAGTCTTGGCTGATGTGAGTGAAATTGTGTGGGCAGTGCTTATGAACAGATCTCATCGATTATCGAAGAAGCTTGGACGAACTTCGGTGCTTACATCGAGATCCACATTGATCGGGATGCTATTAGGAGGCTACAGCTGGAGGTGACCTTGGAGTCGATTAGAACATCGTTATGCCAGGCACCAAAGATGAAGCTGAAGGAATCAGTGAGTAAACTACAACTGTGAAGTACTAATTCCAGGCAATCCAATGTATCGAAAAGACGTCCCGGATAAGGATCAATATCGATGAGACTATTGGAGAAACCAAGAAGACTGCCGGAGATGGGATTTACGAGAAACTGAAAGCACTCAAGAGGTCGATCACCAATGTTCAAATCAAAGGGTTGCCAGAAATTTCCCGAGGTGTTATCACGAAAGATGAGAAGAATGAGAGTATCAATAGGTTGCTCGTCACTGGATATGGTCTTTCCGAGGTCATGGGAACGGATGGTGAGTGACTACCTCGCCAACATCACTCATTTCAGGTGTCAACGGTGTGATGACTCGAACGAATCACGTCATGGAAACATGCTCTGTCCTCGGAATCGAAGCTGCTCGTCAAACCATTTATAATGAAGTTCAACATACCATGCAGTCGCATGGAATGTCAATCGATCCTCGACATGTCATGTTACTAGGTGATGTCATGACGTATAAAGGGGAAGTATTAGGTATTACGCGATTCGGTGTTCAGAAGATGAAAGATTCGGTACTCATGTTGGCGAGTTTCGAGAAGACGACGGATCATTTGGTAGGTCGATCATGAGGTTCAAGGGCTGATATCAGTTTGATGCTTCATTGTTCTCCAAGAAGGATGAGATTCAAGGTGTTTCCGAGTGTATCATCATGGGTACGCCTGCCCCAGGATGCGGTACTTCTCTGTGAGTCTCTGGCGGCAAGGCTTGAGCTAATGTGATCAGCGCCTCCATCGTCACTCCCCCTCCGTTCTTGCCAAAAAAGAAGACTCTCTTGTTTGAAACAGCTTATAAAGCTGGGATCGAAAGAAGAGAGACTCTCTACGAACCACAGTTTTGATATTCTTCATCATTCACTTTTACGACTTTCAACGACATTGCATTGGTTCTCACATAACATTCTTTTTGCCGGGTATATAGGTCACGTATGCATATTCTATGTGAATGGGCTGGGTATCGACATTAAGCAAGAGCTGGGGCGAGGGCAGGAGCGGTCTCGGATGAAGCGGGGGTGGAAGTGGTAGTGGTGGTGCTCGCGGCAACAGGAGCAGTAGCGGTAGCGGTGTGGCCAACACTGAGCCGGGCATCGAAAGCAGCTCGAACTTGGGTGTAAACCTGGTCGACCGTAGGTGAAGAGTCGATCTGAAGGTTAGGAATTGTCCTATTACGTCTGGCTCACCTCGACGACCTTGTTCTTCTCTCTGTAATAGTCGACAACTGGCATGGAGGTTTCGACAAAGGTTCCTGGAACGTCAGACCAGTTTTAGTCTCAGGGATACAACCCACTAAACCTCTTTACGATACTCTCTCTGTTATCGTCCGCTCGACCAGAAGTTTTACCTCTTTCGAGTAATCTCCCCAACATGACTTCTTCCGTGGTTGTTAAGAATAGTACAAATGATGATTGGCATACCTATCATTAGCGTTGGATTCTTCACTGGACTTACAGATTCATCAAATTTGACTGCTTGATCCATCTTTCTTGGGAAACCGTCGATCAGGAACCGACCTTTACCGCCCTTCCAAGCGTCACTGAGGGTAGAGTCGGATGAGAACGTAGGTGGTGATTCCAGAGCGGATCTCATGGCGTTCTCAAGAAGCTTCAAGGGGTTAATCTTGAACAGGCTGTCGTGGTCAACTCACTTTGACAGTCACTTCCATAGGGACAATTTGACCTTCTTTGATATATGTCTTGATCATCTCACCGTAAGTCGATCCAGGTCGGTCTTGTTCTGCTCGGAGGAGATCTCCAGCTATCTCATTAGCGCGCTCGTGCAGGCATACCCACCAGAGAGATGCTTGAATCCATAGTCGGCGACAAGTCGCTCGCACTGTGTTCCTTTTCCTGGTGATGTGAGCTCTCAATCACCACACTACATCTCATCAAGCTTACCAGCTCCTGGACCACCAAGAACAAAGATCACGGTAACTTTGGAGTGATCAAACGCGACTCCATCAGGTAGTTCAGGCAATTTGCTGTCGGAGCCCGTTGAAGCAGCGGCTGTTGCTCGACTTTCAGTACTGGTAGATTGAGCGTGAGCAGGGTCAGAGCTGAAAGCGTTCTTGATTGTGTCGATGATTGGCATTTTGGGTGTGTAGGAGTGGAAGGAAGCTGACAACCATATTTACACATGACGTTGGTCGTGCACGGTGATGACGGAAGCAAATTCACGTGTACATTGATGTCCATGGAAATTGCAGTATGGCTGCTTCATTCGGCCAGCTTTGTTGGATCGTATAGGAAGGTCTACGGTATCTATCGGAGTGGGTTGTGTGGAGAAGATTCTAGAGGCTAATTATTGCAGATGACATGTGATTTCTGTAGAACATACTATCCTCCCCGACGTGCCGGAGTAGATCTGGAGCTCTGCTCTTGTGCCATTGTCACTGAGGGCAAGCTTCTAATATAGATACAAGCGGAGAGTGACACCTATATCCACAACAACAAAGAACTTGATACATCTGATACCAATGCATACATAAGAGGATCACACTCCAAAAGCACATTACTAAAGTGAGCAACTTGGGTGGCAACAAATCGATATCCCAAAGAGCTGTTGCGTGTGTGAGACTTCCCTGTAGACCTTCCTTCCTGAAAAGCCTCTGACCATGACTCAGAGGATTGTCACTCAATCGTCACCCCTCGTTGGAGCCCCTCCATCATCCTTGATATCCTCCAGAGCCCTCTTTGCCATTTGTTTCAGTATCTCTGGTCGATCCGCGTATTCCAAAAGTCTCAATCGAAGGGCATAACACACTGCACAGAGTCAGCGTGATCAGATTACACGGGACTCACCCTTCTCGATCTTTTCCAATGATCTCGTAGTCTCTTCTTGCTTTTTGGACAATTTGAACAGCATTGAAGGAGGGATTCCATCGAATCCTGGCGATTAGCTCTCTACATATGGATCATCAAAGTCGCTTCTCACTGGTCTTTACCGTACGAACAAAGTCACATACTGCTAATGGCACTTCGTGGTCACCTGTACTGAGGGCTGAGATTGTTAGTATTGCCCGAAACCCCGTACATACCATTCGTGGCATATCGCATCAGCTCTCCGGTCAAGTCCGACATTCCAAGGATAAAATCGTCCGGTGTAACAATCACCAACTAATCGTCAGCGGGATCAGGAGAGATTCACTCACCGACTCTCCCGTTTCTGAGTCTGACAGCGTGTTCTGAACTTCCACCAACGTGATAAGTTCCCTCTTGTCAAGATAATGCAAGAATGATAATCCCTCGATATACTCTTCTAAACCCGGTGACCTGTATGATTAGCTCGATCTCCGAAGATCTGTTCCACTCACACCTGCCTACTCCATCTCCAATAACTCTCCTCTCTCTCCCCCTTCAATTCTTCTTTAACTTTACAGAAATGTCCAAAAATCTCCCTCTCTTTCCCTTTAGCCTCTTTGATGTTCTTAGCTCTTAATCCTGAGTTTGGGGCTGTAGCTCCTCGATGTAGGTGGAAGATGAGTTTCTTCGACAACTGTGTGATCGTCCTCGAAGTAATGATCAATCTTTCCCTTCTCTCGTTCTAAAAGTATCAGACACGCTTTAATCTCCCCACTCACATCGGAGTCAAGTTCTGCTCGATACGCCTCGAACATTTTTGCAAGATGGTCCCGGCGTGTCAACGAGGAGGACGAAGATTCTGCCATCAAGATGTCTGCCATGGTGGGTATAGTGTTCAAGTTGTACACTTGAAATACTCTGAAACGCAACAAGTCTGAACTCAGCATCGATCTCTGCTCATCACAACATTTTGATCCCGCTTATTACGTAAATCGTCACCATATGACGAGCTGGTTCATGTTCATGTTTGCAGTCTCTTAACCTTTACCTCACAACTCACCATGGCCTCCCTGAGACGTCCCTCCCACGCCCCACCGCGTAATCAGCCGTCTCATCCGAATTTACGACCTCCGTTGCCTGAGGATGCGGGTCAGAAACGAGAAGCGCGCAAGTCGAAGATTGGGGATAAGATCAAGAAGCGGATGTCGATGAGGTTTGCTGGGACCGATGATTTTCTGAATAGCAACGACACACCAATACCCTCACTACCGACGAATCTTGGTGGATCGTCTCAAACTCACTTCCTCGATGCAGACCCTTATGCAGGTGTTCAAGACGATGATGATGGAGAAACCAACTTTAGTCAATTCGCTTCGGCTGATTTTCAGAGGAATGGATTGGGGGGATCTAGTCAGGGGATGATGAACAGGGATACGAGGAGTGGATCCGGGATGGGCGAAGAGAGGATCATGAGGAGAGGTGCAGCGGATATGACCAAAGACGAAGAATGGGATCTTGAGGAATTGGGTAAAGAAGGGTTTGATCTGCAAGCTTATATGAGGAGGACTTTGGCAGGAGCGGATCAAGATGAGATCAAGAGGTTTCAAGCGGCTTTGCAGAGGAGTAAGCAGGCAAATGGCAAGGAGCTACATAAGAATGTGTTTAAACAGTGAGTTCAGGGGTCAAAGCCAAGCTGATGATTAGTTACGCCGAATTCGTCTCGATGTCAAAGGAGATCGCTACGCTGGAAAACGACATGCTGGAGTTGAAGGAGCTATTGACTCAGTGGAAGGATCTACCCCAATTGATGGGAATGGAGAGTACTCTTGCACCGACTATGGATAAGAATGGGAATTGTGAGTCAAACCTCGCGATAGTACCTGATGATCAGTGGAAAGACGTCGGACTGCTAGAAACTCGATTCTGGATCTGCAACAACTATACAAGACTCAACTCACTAATCTATGGTCCACAGTCGAGGGATCACAAAAGTATCTACCCATCGTCCCAGGTCGACACCTCGTCTTTGACACTCACAATTTCGTTGAACTCAATGCCGCAACGTATAAAGCTAAACAGAGCGTCAGCATGTTCTTACTCAATGACCTTTTGTTGATCGCCGGTAGAAGGAGGATGAAGACTGCTCCGACAGGTGGCAATGTGGACAAAGAGAAGGAAAGGGGGAGGATGGTCGCAGAGAGGTGCTGGGTCCTGGCGGATTTGGTTGTGGTCGATGTCAAGGATTCAGGAGGTGAGTGACCCGGTCATGCTGAGCTCACAATCAGACTTGACAAACGCACTGAAGATCCGAAGAGGGAAGGAGGTTTGCGTATATAGAACCTCTCGACCGGAAGATAAGAAAGCTCTGTTAGGCGCTTTCAGGCAGGTGTCACAAGAACTTGGAGAGAAGAAGAGGAAGGAGAGTGAAAAGGAGCAACAGAGGAGGAAAAGCATGTGGCAGGGAGATGTAAGTGGGTTATGCGAATTACCGCTGACTTTAGTCCGTGTCGCCGGTTCCAGGATTACTCAGTCCCGGACGACCGGTTTCTACCATGGGTATGACCGTATCGGACTCCAAGGATCTCAGGTGGATTGACGACTTTGGAGATGAGTTGACCATGGCCATTGCAATGAGGGACTGGGAAGAGGCCGTATCATTGGTGGAGAAGGGTGGGTGCATAGTGGTTTCACAGCTGATCTCAGCCGCACAACTCCAAGCTATAGCGGCGCCAAATGTTTCTGCTGTCGATACCCTCACGTCTCGTCTATCCCACCTCCGCCCTACCTTAATCTCTCAAATCCTTCACGATCTTTCCTCTCACGATTTGCGGAAAACTGCCGCGAGCCGATTGATCGCCCTGCTGTCACGTTTGGACTGCGCAGAGGATGCCAGGGATACTTTCCTCGACACTAGGCGACAAATCATGCAAAAGAGAGTCAGGGAAATTCGATGTGAAGGGGATACATCGATCTACGTGTCTGAACTCGCTGTGATTTGCTTTACGATCATAAGACATACAAGCGATTGGTATATGACTGCATTCAAGGAGACCAAGATGGCGTCGGGTGGGTGGAGTCTCTACTGAGTGTGCTGATCACCAGGCTTTGTCATTTGGGCAAAAATACAGATCGAGACCTTTGCAGACGCATTCCGTAGACAGGTCTACGCGTCGACTATCCCTGAAGGTACTGCAGAGGAGTGTATACGGATAGTAGCGTCTCATAACCGAAGGGTGAGTGTTAAAACAAGACTCTATTGACGAGGCAGTTACTGCGAGATGTTGGTCTAGATTTCACTTTCCTCTTGTCGACGTTACTCTCCCCCGATCCGTCGTCAAAGCACACTGATACTCACCCTCATTCAATGTTTGATATCGCAGCTCCTACCCCGGCCGCGATCTATCACGTCGAAGCACCTTCTTACCCCTCATACCTGGCGGAAACGCCTGCTCCGATACATGAAGAGTCAGATATTGTGACGGAGCCTGTTTCTGGTACGACAGCACCCCTAACCATTAGGTCACCTCGACGGCCTAGACCTTCAGAGGGATCGTACCGCGCCATGTCACCCGATTCACCTGCGCCCCCGATGAGAAACACTAGGCGGCCTTCAGGACCTTCAGAAGAGTCCGGTTCGTTGAGATGAGTTGTAGTTGTATCATATATTACGAATATGCATTTGTTTACGCAAACATCTTGGCATACGCAGCTTTTTCCTTTTCCTTTCTAGCCTTTTGTCTGGTTTCGACCTCGTTGAGAGCTCGGAGCACACCGGCATCCCCTGGGACTAAGTCCAGAGCCTTTTTCAAATCGCCCGAAGCCTCTCCATCGTTCTTCTGAGCGATTTTACCCAATGCACGTCGGTAAAGAGCTTTACCCTGTTCTGCGGGGGTCAAGTCTGGGATCTTGAGCGCTCTCGTGGTAAGGGTCACAGCGAGCGATGGTGCAGGAGGGGTACATTTGAGAGCGGCAAGTGCAGCGTTGGTGAGGAGGGGTATACGGCTGAGGTCAGCGAATACCTGATTGGTGAACTCACGTTGATCTGAATGCATCGACTTGGTCTTTTGGCGCCTCATCAGGGAGTACAGGGTGTTGATCGAGATATCTGAGAGCCTTTTGGTACTTATCAAGAGCGATTGCGAATTGGCCTGCTTTGAATTCACTAGAGTGTAAGTCAGGATAATAACGCATGTACTCACCTCGTCCCGATCTCCTTTAGCTTTGTAGCAACACCCAAAGCTTCCTCTGGTTTATCCACATCAATCCCTTCTTCATCAATGGGGTAATCTTCCCAGATATCCTCTCCCTTAGCGTTATCCTGAGCGAGTTTCTTCTCCTCATCGGCTTTCTGCAACTCCGCCTCGGAAAGCACACCTGCAGCGGTGATAGTGACAGGTTCATTAGGTTTGTCCGAGGTGGTTGGGAGGTTTTCAATTCTTCGAACGAGTCCACGGTTCGATCGGACTTTACCGAATACTACGTGTTTCCCATCCAGGTGAGGTGTGGGGACACTGGACTCAGCGAATGTAGAGATATCACACTCACGTAGTGATGAAGAACTGAGATCCGTTGGTGTTTGGTCCTGCGTTGGCCATGGAGAGTAGCATTGGTTTTTCATGTTTCAACGTGAATGCCTCGTCTGGAGTCGTTAGCATCAAAGTCGTTAGCATTATTGTCAGTATCCCTTGGAAACTGACCTGCAAACTGATTGTAAGCTATGCCTCTCCAGCGACACTCACCTTTTCTCCATAAATGGAGATTCCACCGGTACCATTATGGTTTGTAAAATCTCCACCTTGTAACATGAATCTGCACTGTCAGATGGTATCACAAACCTCTCACTCACCCCTTGATACACCTGTGGAAGCCTGAACCCGCATATGCAAGTTTGATCCCGTCCTCACTAGTCTTGTCACCGATACAGAGATGTTTGAAATTGTCCACGGTCTATCGTGTGAGTACAACTTAGGAGGATGCACTTCCCTACCTTTGGGACGACGCTGTCGAAAAGCTCAAAAGTGATTCGACCAGCCGACTCCTTTCCAATGGAGATGTCAAAGTAGCATATGGTGTTTGACATGGTGCACGATTAACGAACTTGTAATCTAGCTAAAATGTGTGTCTAGCTATATTATGTGTATAGCAAGAAATATACGAAAGCCATAATCGCAGAACTGGTCCTTCCAGCTTTCTTCTGGTGCCCCGCATATCGATTATTCTCCTGGAGTATCCTCGTTAAAAGGTGATATATACAAATCACGGCGAAGTGTCCACAATAGATTCCTATCAGTCGAGCAGCAGCTCTCATAGATCAACTCCCATCATCATCTTTGATCGAGTTGAGGGCAAGAGTCGGTGCGCTAGGCATTCTCGCCTCAGCCACAAGGTCCGACATCATCTGAGACGTCACCAAAGCGACGTGGAGATTCAGCGACGGGTCTTTGAGAGCTTCTAATATCTCCTCCGGATGTACGTCGTCCTCAGAATCTTCGTCGTCATAGTGAATTGCCTCAAGACTGTGCTGCGTTATGTCCGGCATGAACAGATCATAGTCAGGGAGCTCCTGCTCAAATGGCTCGTACCCTCCCTCGTACGGCGCAGAGCGCGAGCATTCTGAGAAGAATCAGCACGATTCCACACTTCGAGAAGTTTCAGTCTCACCTGGCGTCGAAATACAAGAGGCCGCGTTTGTATCACACTGAGGAACGTCCGTGCTGGCTTCCAAAGCGTCACGCTCTACCACCTTCCCTTTTCCCTTCCCCTTTCTCTTCCCCTTTCTCTTCCCCTTTCCTTTCCCCTTTCCTTTTCGTCGCTTGTTCTTTCCTTCTTCTTTCACATTTACTACAGCTTCTTTTAACCTCTTTGTCAGAGAAGCTTGAATTTCGCCTGAGGCGTTGGACCCGCTGCGGCTTTTTGTTGGACGCAGTATTTTCGCCATCCTCTGATTCTCCTTTTGTTCGATCTTGATGCTGATATCGAATCTTTTAGTCAACCATTTGTGGCTAGGCCCCACTCGCCTCTCTATCCGCTGTAGGGGCCGATCATGACGAAGAGACAGAAGAATATCAATGGCACTCCGACCATGATCACAGAAGATTTTGACTTCTTTCTCGTTGATCCCATTCGCATCGCCGACTTGATGAGCCAGTTCGATCGCATCTTTTCCCTTGTTTTCTAGCTCAACAAATGGCACGATTGGGGTGCCAGAGTGATTCGCCTGGAAGCGACTGCGATATGTCTCGTCTACTTCTACAGCAATGAGGTCCGGCGTGACGACATAGACTCGGGAGAACTTGTTGAATCGTGCCGCTAAACCGAGATAGGTACCAGCTGCGTGGAAGCTTGTTAGTGAATAGACAAAAGTCTGACACATCAGCTCGAAGCCGTCCCTCTTGTCGGCTTTGATCTCTGCGATGAGTGATGGCACCATCCATTGTTCCACGTCCGAACCTAACAACATCAACTTCACAATCCGATGTCTGTCGATACACTGACCTTCGGTCTTTGCGCACTTCGTGGTTGCCCGTGTCATGAGGTCGGGAGTGCTGACTCCCCGCCGCCTCTCCTGCTTGGATGTCGCAAGATTGCGAGCTGGCCCCATCGCTTCTACTACCGCGATCTGCTGTGGAGCCATTCTCCAATCTGGACCGGACTCTACATGGATGAGGTCAAATTGTATATGGCGAGAACTTGACACTGTAGGGAGCGAAGCATCGTTCGATTTATTGCGCAACAGCGAGAAACAGAGCATGTAGAACGCTTCAGTCTGAGCTTCGTTTGTTGGTCCATTCCACATGTCGATGAAAGATTGCGAGAGGAGGTTTCCAAGCGTTGCATCAGAGAATGGAAGTCTGTCGTCTAGGGGATCGTATAGGTCGCGGAACGTAGAACCAACGTCGAGTGGAGTGCTGACCTCTGGGGGCGTGCTGAGGTCTGAAGAACTAGAGGAATATGTTGGACTAGGTGAGGGCATGGTGAGAGGTGAGGTATTGGTATCGTATGTAAATGGAAGATGTAGAAGATCAAGTAACGTATTGAATCGCCGAGTCGAAGCAAAAGTACTCTCCTTAACCGACATAACAGGTTTGAGGATAACGAATGTTGACACTCGACGCGTTGGATGATATGTTTCAGATTGTAACATCTTTCTTTCTTTCTTGTCAATTCTCATTCAAACAATCTAAAGCGATCACCACGGAGCCATGGCCTTTACTCTCGCTGGAGACGAGATGCTTCATTCCGATCCTGGAGATCGGGGCTTGAGCTTCAATGTGGGGGTTTTCAAGCAGTACCTCGAGTTATTGCTTTCTCCCGGTGAGTTTCTACTTGGCCCTTCACCTAGTGATCTAGCTCACTCACGCACCTTCAGTAATGACAGCGACTGTGCAGGACCTACAAGATAGTTTGTTCCAGGACCCCGGCTTTGAAGAAAAGTCAATACGATTCGCCCTCGATTCAGGTTGCCAAGTAGTATATATCACCAAGGAGAGGTATAGGACTGACGGTGAGTATCGAGACATGTACTCATGCTGATGATAGACACACCCATCACACATATACTCTACCGTCTACATCTCCCTCCGACGCCCCAACACTCGCCTGATACCCTTTCGACACTTGCACTCATCAAGTCCTCTCCTACGCTCGATTCTTACACCCCGCTAGGTTCTCAACTCCACTTTGTCATGTTGTCATCTTCAATCGCACCTTCTCTGGTCATGGACGATGGGATCGCGTCCGGTGCGTCTACCCTAGTCAGCACTCCGACTACACAGGGCACTCCTTACGATGGACTCCACAGTCTGGTTCATTGGGGAGTCGCACCATGGTTTGACAGTTATGTCAATTCAAAACCAGGACAAATGGAAGGAACAGCAGTGGGGAAGAAAGGTGGAGAGGCTCAGATGGGAATCCCTGTGACCAAGAAGAGGTTTGCAGAGTTAGAATTGTCGCTGCTTCATTTGAAACAAAATGTAGAGGTTCCAGAAGCTCATCTTGCGATACATCCTGCTATTAGGAAGGCCGTCGCGCTGGTGAGTGATCAGAGGTGATTTCGCTGACTTTAGTGTCATGCTTCGGGAAGTCGAGTCTCTGTCGATGCGGTAGAACCATCCAGTCTGCTCGCCGACCCATCCTTTCTCAACAGACTCCAAGCAGATGTCAACTCTTGGATCAAAGAAATCCAAGGGGTTACCAAAATCTCTCGGGATGTTGGATCCGGAACAGCTTCGCAGGAAATCAACTTTTGGTTGAGCTTGGAGCATGCGTTGGAAGCAATCGACGCTCAACTCATTGGGGAAGAAGTGACGTTGGCGCTGGATGTGCTGAAGCATGCCAAGCGATTCCACGCTACTGTTAGCTTTATTGCTGACACAGGGTTAAAGGAAGCGACCGACCTTGGTGGGTGGATCTTATTAATCCAGACTGACCTCAGTGCACAAACACAACATTCTCATGAAAGACTTTCCCCTGGATGATCTGCTCGCTGCAACCGATTTGACCAAGGTTCAAGAGGCGATATTCCAAATCTTCGCACATATGAATAAAAAGTTGAAGCTTTCGCCTTACCCTATCCGACGAACACTACCCCTTGTCGAGGCAATCTCGTCTGATTTCAATGATCAGATACTGCGCGTTCTTGGCAGTCAGAGGTTGATGTATATGGATTACCCCAAATTCGAAGACGTCATGGCAACAGTATCGGATGTGTTTGCAACATGGGACGAAAATATGAAGGACTTTACAAACGTCGCGAGAGAGGGTGAGTCTGGGCGAGTGGGCATCACTGATGACTAGTATCTCGAAAGCGTCAGGAAAAGTTCATTTCCATCAAGATCAACCCGGCTCAGTCGCAATTGCAAGAGCGGATTGCGTATTTGCGAGCCTTTCGGCGATCCCATGAACAGCTGAGGGCTATGACTAGCTCCACCAAAAACCTCAGCGGGCTTGGAGGGGATGCACCGATGGATATTGACATGGAGGAGGAAGTAAGATTGAGCTATGAGAATGTGAAGAATATCAATGTTTTGGACGTCTCTTCTGGTGAGTGTAAAGTTGCGGGTAAGACTAACCCACAGAGGGCTCTGAGATTTGGGCTACTGCAGAGACAGCTTACAACGACCGAGTGGCAAGGATCGAGAATCAGATCATCTCCCGGCTGCGAGATAAACTCGCCACGGCCAGGAATGCTCAAGAAATGTTCAGGGTCTTCTCAAAGTTCAATACGTTGTTTGTCCGACCCAAGGTAGGTTCATAGCTCGTATAACCACTGACATCAGATCCGCGGAGCAATCCAAGAATATCAAACCCGTCTGATCGATTCCGTCAAAGACGACATTCGAAAACTTCGTCAAAAGTTCACCGCCAACTATAGAAACTCTGAAGCTTACCATATGTCACAGATGCGTGACTTGCCGTCGGTCTCCAGTGCGATCACCTGGGCGAGACAAATTGAGCGGCAGTTGGTAACCTATATGAAGCGGGTAGAGGATGTCCTGGGGAAAGGATGGGAAAGTTATGCCGAGGGACATAAACTGCAGGTGGAAAGCGCTGCATTCAGAGCGAAACTGGACACTAGACCACTCTATGATGCTTGGGTAGCTGAAATCACTAAACGTGGGAACCTCACCATCAACGGTCGGCTCTTCGATGTCATTCGAACTCGAGCTACAACGACAAACGCCCAAGGTCAACTGCAGTTGGTTGTTCAATTCGACCCTCAGGTTATTACCCTGTTCAAAGAGGTCCGAGGTCTCATCTGGCTAGGCTTCCCAGTGCCTTTGACCATCTCCCACAGGGCTAAAGATGCGAAAAGAGTTTACCCTCATGCTGTAAGCTTGATGGAATCGGTCAGGATCTACACCCAAACCATGGATTTGATCGAGATTAACCCAGATATTGCCATTCTGCTGGCGAGCTATCGCAACCACGCACAGCAGATGATTGCCAAGGGTGAGTGAGGGGTGGTGGTACGAGTACTGAAATCAGGGATGAACATGCAATGGGACCATCTTGTGAATGCATATGACGGGCAGAGGTATCTCCAAGGTGCCTCTGCAGATTCTAGAGAATCGCGGCATTTCGTCTTTGTCAGGGAGTTTGCCAGTGTGGTGTCATTGCTGCAGGACAAGGCAACTGCTTTGGTCGAAATCTCGATGGAGATATCCAAGGTGGTTGATGAGTTGAATCGGTGTGACTTTACAAGGGAGGCCTTTTCGAGTTTACTCGGTCAGGTTCAGAAGACGGTGAGTGAGAGCATTGACTCTGCTGACGGTAGATTGATCATTTGAATCTCGAGAACTATAGCAATCTGGACACTTGGGTGGATGATCTCAATACAAGGATCGACAAGGTATTCACCGGCCGACTCGCTCATGCTGTTGAAGAATGGTGCGATGAGTTTGCGAGGACCGACGATTCACAGGGAGTGAGTTTCAACCCAGGGTCGCGCTGATTCCAGTCTGTCAATATTGCACCTTTAATCCACGAGGTTAGAATCCGTAATCAAGTGATCTATCTTGACCCACCCATCGAGTTGGCTCGGCAAGACTGGCTCGAGCAGTTTCAATCGACTTTGGGAGTTATCTGCAATCTTGGCCGGATCATGAGCTCCCGGTATGAGATCACCCTCTTGGATGAAGGCGTGGAAGGTGAAGCGACCTATATGAATTTGCTGGTCAACCTACCCGAGGAAACCCTCAGCAAACCGCTTCAGATGATCGAAGACAAGGTTCAGGTCATCAGCGAGTATATCGACAAATGGCTACAGTTCCAGGCGCTTTGGGATCTCGAAGCGGAGTACGTCTATCAGCGCCTTGGGGACTCCCTTGTCGATTGGGGTCAACTTCTCTCTGATATTCGACAAGCTCGATCGACCTTTGACACCACCGACACTCGGAAAGACTTTGGCGTCTGTATCATCGACTATGCCAATGCGCAGAGTAAAGTCAATGCAAAGTATGATTCATGGCAGAGGGAATTGCTCGGACACTATGGTGGGAAGCTGGGGAATTCGATGAGGGAGAGCTATTCGGCTATCCTCAAAGCTAGGACGGATCTGGAAACCCTGGCTATAGAAGGGAGCTCTACGGCACAGGCCGTTTCTTTCATCACCTTTGTCCAGGACCTGAAGAGAAAGGTGCAAAAATGGGGACCTGACATTGAGCAGTATGTCTCGGGCCAGCGGACCCTTGAGAGACAGAGGTATCAGTTTAGTGCGGATTGGTTATATGTCGATCAGATCCAAGGAGAATGGACTGCATTCTCAGAGCTGTTGAAGAGGAAGGACGATAAGATCAAGGAACAGATTTGTGAGTGTGAGGGTTCGAGCGAATGCTAATGATTAGCGGGTCTACAACTCAAGATCGTGACCGAAGACAAAGTCATCGATCAAAGATTACGCGAGTTTGTCCTCGAGTGGGAGAGTAACAAGTGAGTGGGATTCTTGACCGAGCTGATGTTTAGACCCCTTCAAGGTAGTATCAAAGCGGAATCCGCCATCAACACCTTGAATGTGTTTGAGGGCAGATTGACCCGTTTGAACGAGGATTACGACCTTGTTTCTCGTGCGAAGGAGGCACTTGATTTGGAGCATACCAGAGATGATCGTCTGCAACCGGTGACAGAGGAGTTGCGAGATCTAAAGGCAGTCTGGATGGCATTGTCAGGAATATGGGGCCGATTGGGACAGTTGAGGGAAACCGCGTGGACTGTCGTGCAGGTGGGTCATCATGGTCGCTATCGCTGACTTTAGCCACGCAAACTGCGTCAAGAACTCGACGGTATCCTCGCGTCTAGCAGAGATATGCCGAGTCGAATGCGACAATACGCCGCGTTCGAGTATGTCCAGGAGACGATCAAGTCTCTACTCAAGGCGAATATTCTCATCTCAGAACTCAAGTCTGAAGCTCTGCGAGAGAGACACTGGTCAAAACTCTACAAGGCTCTGCGTATGCCATTGGGTTATCAAGCTTCTGGGATGACTCTTGGCCAGGTGTACGATTTGGATATCAAGAGAAATGAGAGTCTGATCAAGGAGGTGGTGGTTCAAGCTCAAGGAGAAATGGCATTGGAGGAGTTTTTGAAACAGGTCAAGGAGACCTGGACATCGTATTCATTGGATCTGGTGAACTACCACAACAAGTGTCGATTGATCAGGGGTTGGGATGAGTTGTTCAACAAGTGCGGAGAGCATTTGAACTCTTTGTCTGCCATGAAGCTCTCGCCCTATTATAAAGGTGAGTAGGTGACGACGATTTCACTGACGTACAGTATTTGAAGAAGACGCTGTTGCTTGGGAAGAGAAGCTCAATCGGGTCCACATCCTCTTTGGTAGGTCGTGCTTGTAGTCTCTCACTGACCTCAGACGTCTGGATCGATGTTCAACGACAATGGGTCTACCTCGAAGGGATCTTCTCTGGAAGTGCCGATATCAAACACCTGCTTCCGATTGAATCCTCTCGATTCCAGAATATCAATTCCGAGTTTCTGACCGCTATGAAAAAGGTCAATAAATCCCCCTTTATCATGGACATCCTCAACATTCCTGGTATCCAGAAAAATCTGGAACGACTCGCAGACCTCTTGACTAAGATCCAAAAAGCCCTAGGAGAGTATCTCGAAAAAGAGAGATCGTCATTCCCTCGGTTCTACTTTGTGGGAGATGAGGACTTGTTGGAGATTATCGGAAATAGCAAGGATATCCGGCGTGTCATGAAGCACTTGAAGAAGATGTTTGCGGGAATCTCCACATTGCAGCTCGATGAAGAGGAAACGGTGTTGCTTGGATTTGCTTCGAGGGAAGGAGAGGAGGTGGAGTTTAGGTCGCCAATCGTCCTGAAGGAGTATCCTAGGATCAACGATTGGCTGGCGAGGATAGAGTCAGAGATGAGGTCGTCGTTAGCAGGGCTATTGGTCAGTGCAGTGGCAGCGCTAAGGAAGATCTACGGACCCGGTCGCGACGTGTCGAGCGAGCTTCTTCTCACATGGATTGATTCTTACCCCGCCCAACTCGTTGTTCTCGCTATTCAGGCGGTCTGGACGGATATCGTGGAATCGGCCATTCTTTCCTCACTTGAGCCTATTCTCAATCTGGTGTCAACGACCCTCGACGTCCTCGCCGATACCGTCCTTCAGGACATTCCGGCGCTGCAGCGCAGAAAATCAGAGCATCTTATTACGGAGCTTATCCACCAGAGAGATGTGATCCGTGGACTCATCACAGCGGGTACTCGGGATATCTCCAGCTTTGATTGGCTCTACCACATGCGATTCTACCTCAGCGATGGTTTTCTCCAAGTCCGCATGGCCGATGCGGTCTTCCCATATGGTTACGAGTACCTTGGTATCCCCGATCGGCTTGTCCAAACACCTTTGACCGACCGATGTTATCTCACCCTGACCCAAGCACTCAACAGTCAACTCGGGGGCTCCCCTTTTGGTCCAGCCGGTACGGGAAAGACCGAATCAGTCAAAGCCTTGGGTGTTGCACTCGGTCGTTTCGTTCTGGTGTTCTGCTGCGACGAAACTTTCGACTTTCAAGCCATGGGCAGGATCTTTGTCGGGTTGTGTCAGGTTGGTGCATGGGGCTGTTTTGACGAGTTTAATCGATTGGAAGAGAGGATTCTGTCGGCGGTTTCACAACAGGTGCAGAGTATCCAACAAGGTCTTGCAGATGCCGCGACAAATCCGGAAGCCGAGGTGGAGTTGGTTGGAAAGAGGTTGAAGATCAATACGAGAACCGGTATTTTCATCACCATGAATCCCGGGTACGCTGGACGATCGAATCTACCAGATAATCTGAAGAAACTCTTCCGATCCATGGCCATGACTCGACCGGATCAGGATTTGATTGCTCAGGTTTTACTCTTTTCCAGGGGGTTCCGAACCGCCGAAGTTCTCGCTTCCAAGGTAGTTCCGTTCTTCAATCTTTGCGCAGAGCAATTGTCCAGTCAGCCGCATTATGATTTCGGTCTACGAGCGCTCAAGTCGGTCCTCGCTAGTGCAGGGATCCTTAAAAGGGATAGGCAGGGGCACGGGGACGAGGGCGAGATTGAGCAGCAGATTATGATTCAGTCGGTCATGGAGACCATTGTGCCAAAGTTGGTGGCCGAGGATGTTCCGTTGCTCAAGGGGTGAGTTAATGTGTAAGGTCCTTGTTAATGTCTAGTTTACTAGAAGACGTCTTCCCGGGGGTCCAATACTCTGTACACAATCTGGATACACTCAAGAGCAAGATCATTGAAGTCGCGGCGGAGAAGCACCTCGTTCCGGGTCCCGAGTGGATTGAAAAGGTTATTCAATTGTATCAAATCCAGAACATCTCTCACGGCCTCATGATGGTCGGACCGTCTGGTACGGGTAAGACCCAAGCGTGGCAGATTCTTCTCGCAGCGATGGAACGGTTGGATGGGATTGAGGGTACACCTTATGTCATCGATCCCAAGGCGATTGACAAGGAGGATCTCTACGGTACACTCGATCCTACCACGAGAGAGTGGAATGATGGGCTCTTCACACACATCTTGAGAAAGATCGTCGATAATGTCCGAGGAGAGACCACTAAAAGGCATTGGATTATATTCGATGGTGATGTGGATCCAGAATGGGTCGAGAATTTGAATAGGTAGGTTGATGACATGTACATTGCTGACGACAGTGTCCTCGACGACAACCAACTGCTTACCCTCCCCAATGGTGAACGACTGAACCTCCCACCGAATGTTCGAGTCATGTTCGAGGTGGAGCACTTGAAATACGCAACCCTTGCCACCGTATCTCGATGCGGTATGGTCTGGTTCAGCGAGGATGTGGTCAGTATCGAGATGATCTGTGGACATCAGTTGGATACTCTTAACACCGCTGCGATCGGCGCAGATGAAGACGACACGATGGAGTACCGAGGGGGGCAGGAAGTTCAACAAAAGATTGTCATGATGCTTGAACCCCACTTTGCGCCAAAAGGTCTGGTCCATCTCGCTCTTGAGTTTGTCAAAACGTGCCACCATATCATGGACTTTACTCCCATACGAGCGCTCAACAACTTGTTCTCTCTCCTCCGAGCGACGATCCGGAATGTCCTCGAGTATAACGCTCGACATTCCGACTTTGTCCTTCCTCTCGACAAGGTGGAGGCGTATATCACGAAACGCCTTTTGCTCAATGTCATATGGTCATTCGCAGGTGACAGTCGGTTGGAGACTCGAGCGCAGCTTGGGGAGTTTCTGAGAAACCACGCTGGGATCGAAATGCCTACCGGGTCTCTTATCGACTACGATGTCGATGTCGCGACGTCGCAATGGGTCTCCTGGCAATCTAGAGTCCCGACGATCGACGTGGAGACTCACGCTATCACCTCTTCCGATGTTGTCATCCCCACCATCGATACAATCCGCCATGAAGATGTATTGTACAGTTGGCTAGCGGAGCATAAACCCCTCGTCCTGTGTGGTCCACCTGGGTCTGGAAAAACCATGACCTTGTTTAGTGCTCTTCGGAAACTGCCCAATCTGGAGGTCGTCGGTCTCAACTTTTCCAGTGCGACCACACCCGAACTTATTCTCAAGACTTTCGAGCAGTACTGTGAGTATAGAAAGACTCCCAATGGCGTGATCCTCGCCCCGATTCAAATCGGCCGATGGTTGGTGGTCTTCTGCGATGAGATCAATCTCCCTTCACTTGACAAGTACGGCACACAGCGGGTCATCTCGTTCTTGCGCCAATTGATGGAGGGGAATGGGTTTTGGAGAACATCCGATCTGTCCTGGGTCAAACTGGAGAGAATTCAGTTTGTAGGAGCTTGTAACCCTCCGACAGATCCAGGTCGTGTACCCCTCAGTCATCGATTCCTTCGACACGCTCCAGTTGTCATGGTAGACTACCCTGGAGGGATCTCGTTGAACCAGATCTACGGTACATTCAACCGAGCACTCCTCAAATTGGTCCCAAATCTTCGAGGTCACGCCGAGGAGCTTACTGCTGCGATGGTGGGCTTCTACACCGCTTCGCAGAAGAAGTTTACGGCGGATATTCAAGCTCATTACATATACTCTCCGAGAGAGCTCACCAGGTGGTGTCGAGGTATTTATGAAGCAATCAAACCATTGGAAACCTTATCGATCGAAGGGTTGGTCCGGATCTGGGCCCACGAAGCGTTGCGTCTGTTTCAGGATCGACTTGTGTCGGAAGAGGAGAAGGCTTGGACGGACGAATTGGTGGACACAACCGCATCGCAATACTTCCCTCAGGTTGATTTGAAGGAGGCACTGTCTAGACCAATCCTCTACTCCAATTGGACATCCAGGCATTACATCCCCGTGGATCGGGAGCAGTTGAGAGAGTACACCAAGGCGAGGTTGAGGGTGTTCCACGAGGAGGAGCTGGATGTGCAATTGGTTCTTTTCAACGATGTCCTCGATCACGTCTTGAGGATCGATCGAGTCTTCCGACAGGTACAAGGTCATCTATTGTTGATCGGAGTTAGTGGTGGAGGAAAGGTGAGTCTGAGAGTGAGAGGTTTGCTAATCCCAGACTACGCTATCCCGATTCGTCGCATGGATGAACGGTCTGAGTATCTATCAAATCAAGGTATCCAACAAATACACTGGTGCAGACTTTGACGAGGATCTACGGACGGTATTACGACGAGCTGGATGCAAGGGGGAAAAGATCTGTTTCATCATGGACGAATCGAATGTGCTGGATTCTGGGTTCTTGGAGAGAATGAACACGCTTTTGGCCAATGCAGAGGTGCCTGGGTTGTTTGAGGGGGATGAACATGCTGCCCTCATGACCGCGTGTAAAGAAGGGTCTCAGCGAGATGGTTTGATGTTGGACTCTCATGAGGAACTTTACCGATGGTTCACTCAACAGGTCGCGAGAAATCTTCATGTCGTGTTCACGATGAATCCCCCCGCGAATGGACTGGCGTCGAGAGCTGCGACTTCTCCGGCATTGTTCAATCGATGTGTTTTGGACTGGTTTGGAGATTGGACGGATCAGGCGTTGTACCAGGTGGGGTTGGAGTTTACCCAGACTCTGGACCTGGAGAGTCCTGGGTATGTACCCCCTGCAGACTTCCCCATGGTGTATCGGGGACTTGACACGGGTCCTACCCACCGGCAAGCAGTGACCAACAGTATGGTATTTGTCCACCAATCCATGCGGAAAATCACCTCCAAACTGGCCAAGCGACAGGGAAAGTACAATCATGTGACACCGAGACACTTTCTTGATTTGTGAGTACGCACTTTGTCCTTTGCTGACCTCAGTATCAACCACTACGTCCGCCTCTTCAACGAGAAGAAGGAAGAACTCGAGGACCAACAACGACATCTCAATGTTGGTCTTGACAAGCTCAACGATACTGTCTCCCAGGTAGAAGACCTTCGTAAATCCCTCGCGTTGAAGAGTACTCAATTGGAGACCAAGAACGCTGAAGCAAATCTCAAACTCCGACAAATGGTGTCTGATCAACAAGAGGCCGAGGCGAAAAAGGCAGCTTCGATTCAGATCCAAGCGGCTTTGGAGGAACAGGACGCTTATATACAACAGCGACAGGAAATTGTCAAGGAGGATCTCGCTCAAGCTGAACCAGCGGTTCTCGAGGCACTCGCCGCGGTGGGTAACATCAAAAAGCAACACCTGGCAGAAGTTCGTTCCATGGACAATCCACCTGAGGCGGTCAAGCTCGCCATGGAATCGGCGTGCTCGGTCTTAGGTCATCAGATTGATTCTTGGAAAACGGTTCAGAGTGTGATTCGACGTGACGATTTCATTTCGAGTATCCAAAACTTTGACACGAAGAAAATGCCAAAGTCGGTACGGGACAAGATGATGAGGGATTACATCGGTAGACCAGCGTTCAATTATGAGACAGTCAATCGAGCGAGTCGAGCGTGCGGACCTCTAGTCCAGTGGGTGATTGCACAGGTCAGATTCTCAGAGATCCTCGACAAGGTCGCTCCTCTTCGCCAGGAAGTGGAGTCTCTCGAGCGACAGGCGGATACAACCAAGCAGCAAGCTCAAATTGTCATTGAAACCGTCGCAGAACTCGAAGCCAGCATTGCAAGGTACAAGGATGAATACGCTCTATTGATCAGCGAAACTCAAGCTATCAAAACCGAGATGGATCGGGTTCAGGGTAAAGTCGACAGGAGTATGACATTGCTTGCGAGTCTGTCTTCCGAACAGACACGATGGGACGCTGGGAGCAAGACCTTTGACACGGAAATGGGAACGATTGTCGGGGACGTCCTCATCTCTGCGGCTTTCCTCGCGTACAGCGGATTCTTTGATCAATACTACCGGGATCTGATGCGCCAAGCGTGGATGGATCATTTGTCGAAATCAGGAATCAGTTTCAAACCAGATCTCGCATTAGCAGAGTTCTTGTCCTCCGCCGACGATCGACTCGAGTGGCAGTCGAATGCGCTACCCGCCGATACGCTCTGTGTGGAAAACGCCATCATGTTGAAGAGGTACAACCGATATCCTCTCATCGTCGATCCAACCGGACAAGCGACTACCTTTTTACAAAACGAGTATAAGGGAAGGAAGATCACCGTGACGAGCTTCCTGGACAAGGCGTTTTTGAAGAATTTGGAAAGTGCTCTGAGATTTGGTAACCCGTTGCTCATACAAGATGTGGAGAATCTCGATCCAATCCTCAACTCTGTACTGAATAAAGAGCTCCGACGTACGGGAGGACGAGTTCTCATTCGAATCGGTAACCAAGACATCGACTTTTCTCCTTCGTTCACCATGTTCTTGTCGACCCGCGACCCATCGGTTGAATTCTCTCCCGATATCTGCAGTCGAGTCACCTTTGTTAATTTCACCATGACAAGGAGTAGTCTACAGACTCAAGCCCTCGACAAGGTACTCAAGGTGGAACGACCAGAGATTGATCAGAAGCGGACTGATTTGATGAAGTTGCAAGGAGAGTTCAGACTCCGACTGCGACACCTCGAGCGGTCTCTCCTCCAGGCTTTGAACGATTCATCCGGTAGTATTCTCGACGACGACAAGGTGATCGAGACTTTGGAGGTGCTCAAGAAGGAAGCCGCGGATGTTACACAAAAGGTTGAAGACACCGAGGTGGTGATGAAAGAGGTGGAAGCGGTCACGGCAGAGTACATCCCGTTGGCCCAAGCGTGCAGCGGGATCTACTTTACCCTCGAACAACTCGCCATGATCAACCACTTTTACCAATTCTCCCTGGCATACTTTTTGGACATTTTTGATTATGTCTTGCTGGCGAATCCGAACTTGAAGGGAGTGGAGGATGTATCGAGGAGGAAGGAGGTGTTGTTTGAGGATCTTTTCCTGGTGACCTATCAGCGGACTTCCAGGTCATTGCTACATACGGATCATACGGTTTTGGCCATTGCCCTGGCAAAGTTGAGATTGAGCGGCGATGCAGTGGTGGTTTTAGAGGAGCTCGATGCGGCGCTAGAGGTTCCAGAGGGTGCGGGATCAGAGATAACTGCCCCGCAGAGGAGAAGCTTGGAAAGCCACCTTGGTCGCGATGTGGTAGAGATACTGGAGAAGGATTTGACTCCATGGAAAGACTTTAGCAATGGCAACGGCAAGATGCCATGGCCATGGGCACCTGCGAAGGGTGAGTCACTCGCAAAGGCAAATCTAACCCCAGACCTCCTCGTTTCCGCTCGAACCATCACCATGACGAAGATCTTCCGACCTGAACGACTCAAACAATCGTTCTCCGACTTTGCCAACCTTGCGTTCGGATCAGACATGACCCAAGTCGATACCAACCTCTCGGAAATGGTGACATCGGAAATCTCAGCGATCAACCCCATCGCATTGGTCTCGGTTCCTGGATACGACGCGAGTTATCTCGTAGACAATCTCGCTAGAACGTCCAATGCTAGCTGCACCTCCGTCGCGATGGGTTCGATGGAAGGATTCCGACTTGCAGACCAGGCCATTGCCACTGCTGCTCGAACCGGCACTTGGGTCCTGCTCAAGAACGTACACCTCGCTCCTGGGTGGCTGGGTCAGTTGGAGAAGAGGCTCCATAGCCTTTCCCCCAATGCAAACTTCCGCCTCTTCCTCACCATGGAAACAAAACCTGTCATTCCCATCAACATCTTACGACAATCTAGGGTCGTGATGAATGAACCGCCGCCAGGAATCCGCGCAAATCTTCTCGAGACCCTTCGACGACTACCCCAAGCTCGACTCTCCTCGGGGCCAGCTGAGAAATCCCGACTCTTCTTCCTCCTTGCCTGGTTCCATGCGGTCGTCCAGGAGAGATTGAGATATCTTCCTCTAGGTTGGAGCAAAGGGTATGAGTTTAACGATTCCGACTACGACGCAGCGCTCAATACCACCGACTTGTGGCTCACCTCCATTACAAAGGGGAAAGCCCATGTAGACCCAGCTCAAATCCCATGGACCGCTTTGCGAACTCTGATCAAACAAGCGGTGTACGGGGGTAGGGTGGATTCAGACTACGACCAGAGAGTGTTGGATGCTTTTGTCGATCGGATCTTTACGCCCAAGGCTTATGATTCGGACTTTACGCTGGTGGAAGGAGGCGAGGTTATACCTGAAGGAACCGGGATGGATCGTTTCCTCGCCTGGGCTCAGAACCTCCCAGAGAGGGAACCACCTTCTTGGTTGGGTCTGCCGTCAACAGCCGAGTCTGTAGTCGCTGTCGCAGAGGGTGAGTCAGACAGTCGTACATTGCTAACTCCAGGTCACACGACGGTGGTAAAACTACGAAAGATGAGGACTACCGAGGACGATGACGAGGTCATAGCAGCGGTATTCACCACAGGGCGGCCGTCATGGATGTCGGCGCTGAAGACTCACGCGGAGGAATGGCTTACACTTCTGCCAAAGGATATAGCGTCTGTATCTCCCGGTCAAACCCCGTTGTCAAGGTTCTTTGCGAGAGAAGCGGCAACTGGTCAAAAGTTGTTGTCTTGGATTACCGACGATCTGATCAATCTGGTCAAAGTCTGTATTGGAGAGATTAAGCAGACCAACGAGCTCAGAGCTCTCATGTCGGATCTCGTCCAAGGTAGGTCGTCGACGCAAGACTTTACTGATAATAGGCATTGTTCCGAATTCGTGGCAAAAGTTCAAGACACCGGTTGGCACCTCGGTCGGCCAGTTTGTTACGGATCTCAGTGCACGACTCGAGCAGCTGGCGTCGATTGCTTCGGGTCATACCCAAGATATCTCGCTAGGTGGTCTCTTCCAGCCAGAAGCTTATATCACCGCTACAAGACAGACGGTAGCTCATCAAAATGGGTGGTCTTTGGAGCAGTTGCAGCTGAGGTTGGATATGGAATCTGACGAGGGTTTCGCCATCAAGGGTGAGTCTGATCTATGTACATTGCTAACGGCAGGTCTCAAACTCTCTGGAGCGGTCTGGAACGATGGTCTTGTGCTCAACGACGGGCAGGTGATTACCCTTAATCAATGCCGACTGGTCTGGACGAAGAAGCAGGGGAGGACTGAGAATACGGTAAACATCCCGGTATACCTCAACGGGGACAGAAGCGAGGTGCTGTTCAGCGTTGATCTCGACGCAGAGCTTGGGCAGGACGTTCTCGCACAGAGGGGAGTATGTATGGCGGCGGCTTAGCATGAGTACTTGAATCTGATGCATGACCACGATTTGCATCCATTGCACGTGACTTCGGGTATCACCGTCCACGTCGAGCCCTTTGTCCACTTTGTCGTCGCATCTTGTCATTATACCACAGCCATGTCACTCAGTCCTAGTCAGCAGGAGACATTGGTACAGCTCTGGGCTATCACTTCTAGCACCACGCAATCTGCCAGGGACAGAGATGAGCGATTACTCCGGGAGAACGGGTGGAATGTGGAGGTGAGTCATTGGCGTGATCGTGACTGATATCAGGCGACCGTAGAGCAGATCTTTGCAGGGGGCGAGGCAACTACCGCGTCTTCCTCTGGTCAGCTACAAGTGGACGACTCTCTACCACGGGCTCCTCCTGGAGCGAGAAGATTATCTGGAGCGAGAAGAAGTCAATCGGTTGGAAGCACAGGCGTCGGGGTTTGGTCCATGATAACCTGGCCGATCAAGCTGGTCTATGGGGTAATCACCTCGACCTGGTACTTTTTCAGTGAGTAGGATCTTAGATATCAGCTTATATCAGTTCGAACCTTCTTACCTTACTCGATCATGCGATATCTTCCCCGGTTCCTCCTCCCACCTTCGGGAATCTCTTCCTCTTCGAACAAGACTCAAGACCCGACAACCACCTCTCTCAATTTTGTGCGAGATCTGGAGCAGTTTACCGGATGTTCTTCCACCACTAATACTCTTCCAGAATTTTGGATTGGTCCGTATAGGGAGTTCCTGGTGAATGTGAGGAAACAGGGGAAGATTGGACTGGTCATCTTGGTTTGTGAGGAACATGAGAACGACGAGGAGTTTAAACGCGATGTACTGTGTGATAGAGAACTGGTCAGGGTGCTACGAGAAAAGGATGTGATGGTCTGGGGTGCAGATATCAGGTCGAGAGAGGGGTATCAGGGTGGGTAGACTTGGGTATACACCGCTGATGATAGTATCCCAAACCCTTCTCATCACCACCTACCCTTCTTTAACATTCCTCTCCCTCTTACCCACCTCGTCCTCCTCAACCTCGACCACGGGGAAGCTGTCCATCCTCACTACTCTCTCTGGTCCGCCATCGACTACCACATCCGCTTCATCGATCATTCAAACCCTCACCACGTCGGTACTCCCAAGGGCCACGCCATTTCTCAACAGGCTCAAGCGGGAGCGCCTCACCTTGGAAGAATCACGACACCTACGTGACGAGCAGGGCCGCGCGTTCAAGGAAGCTG
>JALPCA010000057.1:0-28638 GCA_026538345.1 Cryptococcus sp. GC_Crypt_4 | reverse complement strand
GAAGAAGCGCATCAAGCCAAAATTGCAGATTTGAATAATGGCGGGAAGAAGAAGAAAGCCAATGGAGGGAATAAGGGGGTGAGTAGTGGTGAGAATAGTCCGACAGATGATGGGAAGGGGAACCTATCCCCGACGAGTTAGTCCTTGAGTTTCGGTCTTGATTCCCTTCTGTCTTGATTCCCTTTTGTCTTGATTTTCAGTTGTTTTGATTCTCGTTTGGAGGAACTGGCGGATGATTGGAGAGGACTCAGAGTAGTTGAGGTGGGATCTTTACGCTTGATCACTTCTTTATCCCATACTATGTTAGATTTTGTCATTAGCATCAACCAACGTGCAGAATTGCTCTCCCTATAACCCGCCGCGCTCTTCTCTGAATCCACTGTCATTCCCGGTTTGCCGTCGACGGCGTGAAATGTGTTAGGGCTCCCAGCAGAATGACAAATTCACTTCTGTCACAAATCAGTATGCAAGCATGAGAGACGGTAAATGTTAGAAGAAGTCAACATTAGGTTGAGACTAGACAATTGTTATTCCCGGATGTGGCTTGGTTCATCATGGATGCGCATATCTGGAGTCACTGATCTTTACGCACGATGATTTACGGTCTCGTTTGAACGTTGGATATCATCCTATAGGGTCTTAATTGATCTCTTCCGCTACATTATCCTTGGAATTTCTAGCGTGTATAGCTAGCCGGAACTCTGTTGACGGATTACGCATTGAAGGGACCAATCAAACTTATCTTACTCGCACCTACAAGATGCGGGGGGGTTTATGGTCTGGGAAAGACTTTCAAGATGCCTGGCGATATGCTGTAGAGACCGATTTCCATGCGATCGATCCTCCGTTGGAACCGCTCGAGACCACCACACTATTGTACGGCAGCGAATCCCGCTCTTTCCCTCTTGTTCGACCTCCCGGCCCTTATTCTGTCAACTCGGACGAAACCAAGCTGGCTATATCTGCAGGTGTAGAGATAGACATTTACGATATCAAATCAGGGGACAGGAGGGTACTATACGGACATCTAGGAGATGTCGATGCTATCGGCTTTGTACCTGGACAGCCAAACAAGATCGTCTCATCTGCTCAAGGAGATTCGAGTGGGCCTAATTCTCAACCAGAAAACAAACCTGAAATCATTATATGGGATCTCGAGTCACTCCCTATTGGCAAGCCAGGTGGGTTCGACGTGAATAAACTCAGCGGGGATGCGATCAAGACGATTCATTCAGGATTAACAGAAAAGGGTGGATTTACCCTTGCGCCCGAGGATGAGTTGGAATTATCCGATTCCATAACCAAATTGCTCAAACGGTTCGAAACTTATCATCATATTTCCCCCTCATCTCGTTTAGTCGGCCAACTTTGCACTTCCTTTCAATCTCCGCTGTTCAGTAACAAGGGTGATATCCTCATCTTCATCCCAGGACCGCCTGGCGAATATAATGGCGACGATAAGTGGGATATTGCCTTGTACTCTCTTAACGACAAGACGACCAAAACACTCGTTGGTCATCGAGATACTATCATGTGGATTGGGTTTTCTCCTGACGATTCCCTTGTCGGCAGTGCAGGATGGGATGGGACGTTTAGAATATGGGATGCGCCCACCGGTCAAGAGAAGTGGTGCTTCAGGACCGATAGACAAAACTGGGCGGGTGTATTCAGTCCAGATGGGAAAAGGTTCCTTGGGACTGACGGGGATGGGATCATCAGGATATGGAATATGGAGACTGGGCAGGAAGAAGCTCAATACGGAGGTCGACAGGGTCGTAGTCTTGGTTGGTGTCGAGCGGTTGATTGGTCTCCAGACGGTCGGTATGTGTCAATTGGAGCTGAAGAAATGGGCTCATTGCTGCTTTTCGACGTGAACGAGATCAAGGACGGTAAAATGGACCCGATCCAGACAAGACGTTTGAGTCTGGAAAAGACCGGCATGTCGGATTTATGGAGAGAACGTGGCGCAAACCTAGAGGTTCATACCAACAAATTCCTCCCCAGTGGGCTCAAGCTCGTACATACTACGCCCATAGACGACGGTGTGGAGGTTGTGGATTTGGAGAAGGGTCACAAGTGGAGAATCATACCCCATTCTGATGAAGGGGAACACAACGAGGATGAGCCCAAGAGCGGCGAAGCATCTACACAAGTGGAATGGGCTTATCTGGCAAAGACAGAGGAGCTCATGCTTATCACTACAACCGCGGTCAGACTCTGGAAGCTGTGGATGTGAGGCTCATAGGGTATGGCTTGACAATGTCCTGATTAGTGCTACCGAAGGTCAAGACCGGACTGAAAAGGTTAGTTGTATTGGTTTGAACCATGCGAAAAATGGCATGTTAGGTCGTTTATAGCTATTGTGTATGTAATTATGGCTACCAGAGTGGAGGATTCAGCTATCAACCAGGTGGGTCGTAGACTTGGGTATTCATTATCAGATATGAACCGTCGAGTCTTGAGGCATGGTGTTGACGTGCATATTCACACATTATGTGTAGCTTCCACCGGAATCTCTTCCGGCTGAAACGGCGGGAAATTCTCCAACGGCGTCCTACATGAATCAGCACTCTTTCTGTCTATTCAAATAACTTTCCCACTCACTCTCTCCTATCCCAAACATCTTCACTACTTCCTCCTACCCTCCTTCTCGCCCACCATTCCGCTTTACGCTTTACCCATAATTCCCTTCTGTCTTCTTCTGATTCTGATTTCATAGACAGACAGTATTTGAAATCGGCCCATTTCCACCTACAATCACGATATGTCCCTTGTCGATAAAAGTTTCGGAGTTGAGGTCCAAGGGCTGTGTTGTTAGTACATTATCACAGACGTCATCATCGTTTGAATTCACCATAACACATTAAGAACTCGTCCCTAGACAGGTCAGTTTATACCTTAGGCTCATGAAGACCCACTCACATTAAACTCATACATCCTGGTAAATCTTTGTATTCCGGATATATACCATTCTGATACTGCTCTTCATCCTTCACTGTCTTCTCCCATAGTTTCACTGTTGGCGGCGCATGATTTTCTACTTTGAGAGCCCTGGGGATTTCTGCCGGAGCAGCCATGGGATCTGGTTGCGAACTCAAAAGAGTGGCTGGTACCGAAGGAGTGGAAGGTCCTGCTTCTGGTGAGTCGAATGGCCACATATCGATGGTAGGATAGAGATGTAGTCCATCACCATTGCTGGAAATCAAGTTAAGATATCTCGGTTAAACCTCGGGGAAACTCCACGGCCGGATCCATATTTCGAAACACCATAAGAATAACATCCATGGTATCTTCCTTTCATACTATACTTCTACCCATCTAATAATCGTCTCCAACATGGCAATGCCAGGTACAGAGACTGTGAGGTTCAGAAGGCCGACTTCAGGACCCAATGCTGTAGCACTTCCTAGTAAGCCAAAGAAAGATGAATTTGGGTCTCTCGCACCGACTGGCTGGAAGAGGAGACATCAGGGATTACTACAGGACAAAGTTGGACGGTGGGTGTGCAGCATGTCATGCATAGACAGAACTACAATGAGGCAATGTGCTGATACTTTCAGACAGAACAGAGGGCCAATGGTCCCTTCCCTCTCAGTCGCTTTCCGAATGTTATTATTAATCAGAGCTGCGGGAGCAATGTACAGTATAATATCAGATTGTGACGAGGGTGCGCTTTGAACTCTGATTTCTAGTTCTGCGTCAAGCTGATATTCCAGTATTCAACTTCTTCGAACCATTGCACTATTTCCAACATAATGGTGGATTTCAGACATGGGAGTTATCACCTCAATTCGCTGTAAGAAGCTGGTCTTACATCCTATTACACTGGCCTTTGGCGGCTATCGGTCCAAGGATCATGCGGCTTGGCAAGGTGAGGAATTTATTAGTAAAAAGCCTTGAGTTGTGACTGATTATGACTAGCGACAGCAATTCTTCGCGCTTCGACTATCCCTCGCTTTCATATGTTCTTTCTGTGAAGCTAAATTCTATCGAGGCATAGTGGACACTGTGAATGAGCGTGTCGGTCGATATGTTCTGTTTGCACTTGTTCTTTCTGCGGGGATGTGGTCTTCTAGTACTGGTGAGCTGAGCGCGCGCGAACTATAGACAAGAACTGATCATGCAGCTTTCCTTCCCTCGACATTCAGCATGTACACTACTATGCTAGCATACTCGTATTGGTTCCACCCGGCTACTTCCACTCCGACCGGTATCAACCGGACTTACCGAGCGGTCTTCTTCATCGCCCTTGGCGCTATTGTCGGATGGCCATTCACCGCTGTCCTTGGATTACCGTTCTTGTTTGAACAACTCTTCTTGACTGGAGGGGAGATTGCCGTAGGAAAGGACAAAGAGCAAATGATGAAGAAGAGGTGGGAAACTGTGACTAAGGCTGTTGTAGCGGCTGCTCTGATTGCTGTGAGTTTCTATACTCAATCTCGCGCGGGATACCCAGACTGATATACCAGGTCCCCGTGTACATGGTCGACTCCTGGGCCTATGGTCGACCGACTTTCCCTACCTGGAACATTATCAAATACAACTTGTTCACACCCTCTGGAGGTGCCAATTTGTATGGTACATCCCCGTCATACTACTACCTCGCTACACTTCTCCTCAACTTCAACTACCTCGTTCCATTCGCTCTCATCTCTCTACCACTGTTACCCGTCATGTACTTTGTCGATAAACGAAGACTCGGTAAAACACAACAGGCACCAAAAGCTGGAGAGACAAGTCCATTCACGCTCTTAACCATCCGATTGATCCCTTTCTACCTTTGGCTTGCGATTTTGACAGCTCAAAGTCACAAAGAGGAACGATTCGCTTTCCCCTTGTACCCGCTTCTATGCTTCAATGCTGCTGTAGGTATATACTTGGTGAAAAGTCTTATGGAAGCTGGATATATCGCCTACACCGCTTCGCCTTACGAAGCATCTAGATCGACAATCTTCTCCAACTTCTCCCTCTTCGCCGTCCTTGTTCCTGGAATCATCTCCATCGGTCGAATTGTCGCCCTACACCAATTCTACCATGCACCTTTCGATGTTGCCCATCACTTCCAATATAACACTATCCCCGCACTACTCTCTTCATTGGGCTACGAAGCTGAACCACTACCAAAGGACTTTACACCATATAACAAAGAGATACCTACTCCAGTTTGGGATTACTCTCCATTAAAAACTATGGATCCACCTGTTACGCTTTGTTACGGCAATGAATGGTATAGATATCCAGGAAGTTATTTGATTCCAGATGGCATTGACGTTCGATGGATCAAGTCGGAATTCGATGGGATCATGCCTAGAAAGTGGGAAAGTAGCATTGCAGAGGGTAAATGGCCAAGGGGTGAGACTAGGTTAGAGCGACCAGGCAGGTTTAACGGGGAAAACAAGCCTTCATCGGAACACGGAACCTTTGTGAGTCCCGTCCTCATCCCTTTTCTGCTCCTAAATCGATAGCTAAATCAATCAGGTTGATGTGTTTCAATGTACATACCTCGTCTCGCTGCATCTCCCATCAAGGGCGGTCACCCCTACTGAGCCAGATTACGCTTCGAAACCAGAATGGGAGAGAGAATTCTGTACGACTTTCTTAGATAATGCTGCTAGTACGTGGTGGTCGAGATTGGTGTATCTACCTTTTGGACTACTCGATGAGGGAAGGACGTATGGAGAGTACTGTCTCTTGAAGAGAAAGTAGGGGTAGAGCAGCGAGCGGCATGCATCGAATGAAGTGTGGATGATAGTGGCGAGATGACCTCTTGTGCTCTGTGTTGGGTGGTCACACCGGAATGTTCACTTGCTTGATCCGGTATTGATTGTCACCTCAATGCCACGACACTGATCTGAGCTTCACAGATCTGATGTACGTGTAATCACAGGGAGCATAGTCACACACTTCACACCTGACCCGAGAACTCTCGGCTGAGCGGTGAACGGCGATGTCCGCCAACACATCATCGCCTCTCCACCTTCGCACAGCTATCAACGGATCGTGTAATGTTCATTCAACGTACTTTCTCACTCTAATCGATCTATCAGCATCGCGAGGATAAAGAGATCAACATGTTCGCAGCAGCTGCAAACCCTTACGACGAGATCATAAGTCAGTTGATCTTTGCTTGGACCGGAATCGTGATCACCAACATGACCGAGAACTAACCTTTGTGCAGCTAAAGCGACGGATGAGAATCTCGCTTCGGAAGATTGGGCATTGAACTTGGAAGTATGCGATAAAGTCACTGGAGATGGACAGGCGGGGTAAGTAGGTCTTTCCAGGGAAAGGGTTTGCATTGATGATTGATAGAGCTCGTAATGCCGTAGGAGCACTACAAAAGAGATTAGCACATCGAAATCCTAGTGTACAGCTTTATGCTCTAGAGGTGAATACTTTCTTGCGTGTCGTGAATAGATGACTTATGATTTAGCTCGCCAATACTTTAGCGCAGAATTGCGAGAAACCATTACTGGAAGAACTCTCTTCAAGACCGTGGACCGGCGCACTTGATCGATTAGTCAATGATAGGGTATGTCCCGTTTGCGGATGTAAATCTGAGGGAACATGCTGACAGTATGTCTAGACAACGGCTGCGCCTGTGAAGAAGAAGGCGCTGGGGTATATCAAAGCTTGGGCGAAGCAATTTGAGGATACAAGAGATCCCAACTTGGGTATCATGGGGGAATTCTATGATCAATTGAGGGGGAAGAGTGAGCTTCGCAACACATTTATCGGGTATCAAGCTGACTCGAATAGATTTCCAATTTGACGAACAAGAGGCTGCTCCTGTATCTGCCGTGAGCTGATAGGACCAAAAGGAGGACTGAGAGCTGACAACCCAGGTCGACGAAAGACAAAGACAAGAAGATGAAGAATTACAGCGTGTCCTCGAACTCTCCAAACAGGATAGAGGAGGAAGAACCCCTTTCCAATCCACTCCATCCACCGCTGTCAATGGATCCGGATCATCTTCTCGACCACAACAACCATCTTATTCCTCTCAACAACCAACTCTCACTCAAACTCCTCAACCTATGTATTCTGCTCCTCCTCCTGCGCTTGATCCCGCTCCTGTGGATATTGATTCGGCTACAAGAGTTCGGGCCTTGTATACTTTTACGTCGAGCGAAGTGGGAGAATTGAATTTCGAGAGAGGGGATATCATCAAAGTCCTAGATAGGGGTTTCAAAGAGTGGTGGAGAGGAGCTTGTAATGGGAAGATTGGGGTGAGCTAGTGAACTGGGAACCTCATTGCATAGCTGACCAAACAACAGATCTTCCCCGTGACGTATGTCGAACCCATGCCAGAGCCTACACCTAGGGAACTTCAAGAGGAAGCACAAGAAGAAGCGAGAGTGTTCGCGTCTCTAGGTCAGTTACTAGTCATGTCATATATGTGACAAGCTGACTTTTAAAGGTCTCGTCGATCAGCTTTTACAAACCCTCAAAGAGATCGATCCTTCGAGAGGTGACAGATTGGAAAGCAGACCAGAAGTTGAAGTAAGTGATCTGCTATGAACCACGAAGTCATTCTGACCTTTTCAAGGACATGTATCAAGCCAGTGTAGGGCTACAAGGGCAGATCAATGCTCTGATCAAGAAGTACTCTGACCAGAAAGGTGAGCTAATGAAATTCCGATACGAGCCTCAGTTGACTTGTTCAAGCCGAGCTCGAGCACATGAATGCCAATTTCTTGAGAGCCATGAAACAGTACGAAGAGCTGCGTAATGGACCTGCTATTCAGCCTCGTGAGTCGGTAATGCTTCTAAAACGAACGATGAACAACTGACAATTCGTAGACTACGGATACGCCCCTCCACAAGATCCATATGCCGGTCAACCACCTCACGCTCCGGCACAATACGCACAGGATCCATACGCTCAGCAGCAGCAGCAGTATACATCTCAACCCGACCATGCTCAGTACGCTCAACAGCCTGACCCTCACCAATACGTCCAACAACCTGACCCACATCAATACGCTACACACCCTGAACCCTCTCAAGCTCATTACGCTCCTCAACACCAATCATCTGGCGGCTCGCTCCCTCTGCCTCACGAGGGCATACCCGGTCAACCGTTTTATCACCACAACGTCGCTTCTCAGTCAAGTTTACATCGAGCTCCCAGCGGTGCCCCATCCCTGCCTCCGAGTCAGCCTCACCGACAGGCTACCCAATCGGGTGCTGCGGGCCTGGGCGCAGTGAACGATGCAGACGAACACAAAGCCGCTTGGGACGCTTACTATGCGGCGCAGAGACAAGCTGGCGGTCAGAGCCAAGGTCAAGAAGTACCTCAACAGCCGTATGGCGCTTCCCCATATCCTACCGATGGACAGCATGGACAGCAGGGTTATCAGAGCAGGAACGTTTCTGGCGCAGTCGAGGGTGTGGTAGGAGGTATGAACAGGATGAATGTTAATGGGTAAAGCAATGAGTTGAGGTGAAGTGTTTCAAATCTGTAAAGTAGTAGGATCTATGCATGTCTTACGAATAGAGGAGCACGATTGAGCTTGAAACTCGCACTCAGACACACATGTGTAATGGACCAGCCCTTACATCTAATCAGACTATACACTATGGAACCAAGACTAACAGATGAGTGCTAGCAGCTAAGAATGATCTTTTTTGAATCAAGCATCTTGCCGTCATAGACCAAGAGCGACTGACCGGTTTTAAGGGTCGGACAAGTATCTCTAGGTTGATATTCAATTTGAAACTCATGTTTACCCGCTGCCAAGAATCCATCGTAAATATCACATTCGTCGTACACGTACTATGGATGTAAGTGGGGGGACTCTGTGAGTGAGAATAAGTACGTACACATGATTCGATGACTGAAAAGTCAAATGCGTCAATGATCTGATCATGCCATTAGGTTTTCTCCCCGTTCCCATCAATCAACAACCTTCCGGCATTCTTTAGGTCGATGAGTAGACCGTGTGAATGTGCGGTGGTAGATAACCATATGAGATAATCGACTTGATCTGCAGGTCCGATATTGAATGTATGTTCTTTATTGTTATTGTACTAAGAGTCAGGTCTTAGTTTTCCTTTATCAATGCCGAGAATAGGTAGATAATTAAGAGATCAAGTCCAACAAGATAGTCAAGAAGGAAACAGGAGGCTGAAGTAGGAAGAAAGAGAATAAGTAAGATTCTACTCACAGCATCTACACAATCCGGATCAATCCCTTCACATCCTTTGTCTTTCGCCAATTTGATCCTCTTTTCCATGATCGGTTGTATATTTTCCTTACATTTAGGCGATTTCACATCTATCCACCATTCATTCCATCCTACTTGTTTATTCGTATCGCTCGAACAACCTGTATCTGATATGGTCTGGCCTTCACCACATACGCAAGCCGGATCGAAATCTTTTGCGTCGGCTCTGTCGATATCAATTGAGGTTCTGGCGAGATATATAGGGTAAATAAGACTTACCGGTCTGCTGTCCATGCTCCAGCAGGGAAATAACAGATGACTCGTTTGCCTTGTTCCTTGTACTTTGTACTGATCTATCAGTACGAATTGATATTAAGCTCAGAATCAGAGCAGGACAAAGGAACTTACATTTGTTCCTCACTTGTATACTCGAAATCAACAATATAAACATCATTATCAAGTGATAGACCACTATCCGTGGTCACTGTAGGGGAATCGACAGTCGGCTTTTCCAATTCGTAAATCAATCTAGATGATCCAAACTTGATATTAAGAGGTGTATCAGGGTAGGTGATCGCCGCTCGACTATTATTGTCATTGGTATATGTCGTACCACTGAATGTTGGTAAGGCAGACGATGAAGGCATTGTGAGGATAGTGGATGAAGTGAGGGAGTTTGAGGTCGAGGTTTCAAGTTTGGATTTACACATCTGCCCAGTTCAGTCAGATCACACTCTATTAGGTGAGGCACCCACTATCGCACCTTGAATAGCGATGCTAAAACCAAGGACCGTAAAGATCATTACCAGGCTGATTGATGATTTCATCTTGATCCTTGTAGTGAATGTTATTGGAGAAGGAGTAAGTGTGATCAGCATATATCGGTTGATCGATGAAAAGGAGTTAGTATATCAGTATCTACTCATTACCAAACGATCTTATCCATCCTTCCTGACATGCCCTTGGAACGTGAATTGCCTGGATAATCAGACATTTCAAAGGAACCCATCGAAATATAGATAAGGAGTGATGGGAAGAATCAATCGTATACCTGTATTTCAATACTGGTTCTTTGGCCAGCTATAGGAAAACAATAGGGAATAGTCATCCCCCTTTCCATCCCTCCTCACCCCTCCTTTAGGTATCCTCTGCGCTGTGAGGTATTGTGAGGGGAATGAGACGCGTGAATGGGTGTAGTAGAGGGGAATTGAGGATAGATCTTCTTGTAGATGACTTTATGTACCGATGCAAGTCAGGAAGATGAGGTCGGCACTATCGGCCGTATTTACGTATACCATACATGAAATGTTTGTTTTCGTTGGAATCTGTCTACTCTTGTCTAGGTCATCTTGCCTAATCGACACATCCTACAAGACAGGACCATCAACTCACCATAGGGATATCCTGATCGATCAATCAATCAATCCTTAAAAGCTTAGCAAATGTGCTCGCGAACGTAGCTCCATCATCAACTAAATCTTCGCGATCGGACAATTGTTTCATCTTCATCTAGATCTTTTACCAACTTTGACTCTTCAACATTTGTGCACCATGGATCCTTCTCTCCTATCCTTCCCCGGTCCTTCTCGATACACTCAGTCTTATATCTCCAGCAACCTTCCCAATGGAATATCTCAACAACACAATCCCTCATATCCCAATTCACTTCCTTCTCGACCTACAAGTAATCCATCGTTTTCTGAACCTAGTTCACCTCCTTCATCCTCCCGTCAACCGACCATTGATCTTCATACGATAGATGATGATCGTACTTCAGGAGGAGGAGGAGCAGGACCTTCACAAACCACTAAAAGGGGGAATAACGGAGGAGGAGGAGGGGGACCATTCGTCGAACCACGTCAGGAATTAGATGATTTCTTAGGTAGTTTTTGGACGAGACAGATGGAAAATGTAGAGAATGAGGAACAGGATGGGAAAGGAAATGCGAGTTTACCATTAGCGAGGATAAAAAAAGTGATGAAGAGTGATGAAGAAGTCAAGGTGAGTTGGAGTCATTATCAGTTGGGTTGGAAGAGCTGAATAGACATAGATGATATCGGCTGAAGTTCCGATAATGTTCTCGAAAGCTTGTGAGAGTGAGTGTGGTCTAGGCAATAGCTCCTTCAAACTTCCCCTTCCACCCTTTCCTCTCCCTGGGTAATCGATCTTATCGTTTCAACACCTTGATATCACTCTCTTCCTCTCTTCTTTACATCCCCTTAATCCACTTGCCTCTCCCCCTTTCTCCCTCCCTTCTTTCATACGAATGTCCCGCTGAGTCCTCTACAACACCCTGGCATTGACATGTCTTACTTCACCACACTCGCTATCACTCGTATAATCCGCTAACTCCCTCCAGTATTCATATCCGAGCTCACATGCAGAGCATGGCTCGTTGCCGAATCGCATAAACGTCGAACTCTCCAAAGATCCGACGTTGCAGCCGCTATAGCTTTCTCCGACATGTTTGATTTCTTAATTGACATTATCCCTCGTGACGATGAAGGTGATGGAGTAGGGGGAGGAGGGGAATCTAAAGCCCAAAGTAGTCTAGAAGATGGTCAAATGCCTGATCGTCCTGGAAATGGTAATGGGGTAGGAGGATCGCATGGACAAGTAGATGAAGGAGAGAATGGGCAAGGGGAAACAGAGGGAGATGAGTTGGATGAAGGGGATTTATATAATGAATTTGTGGAGGGAGATGGGTGAAATCATCCAAATCAGATCACACCAAATCATCATGCATCGACATGGGCTCTCATCCATCATGGAACTGCACACAAGCAGTCAAAGAACACTAAGATGTATGCAAATGTTCATAGGTCATGATTTAGGGTGTGCTATGGTAATGTCCGTGCCTACTACTCCCCCTCGTCCTCTCCACTTCCTCACTCCGCTTATGGCTTACCACCAGCCATTCTAGCCCTGTTGGCCGCATCGACCTTGGCCTGATTGGTCTTTGCAACAGCATAGACCATACCTGCTAATCCACCTACTCCAATAGCACTGACGTTTCCAAAACTAGCTGGATCACCGAAGAAGAGCATACCACTAGCAGCGACAGGTAGTTTGTTGAGTGCTCCGACCATTGAATACGTTGTGGATCCGCAAACTCGAACGCACCATGCGGTAGAGTAAGAGATGAATACGGCGGCAGCACCACTGAATGCGATGGCGGATAGTAGTATAACTCGGTTGGAGGCGGGGAAATTGAGAGCGAGTGATTCTGATCCCCAATCCTCGACTAGGACGGAAAAGACGACGAGAACGGGGATAGAAAGTAGATTGTTGTAAAACATTGAATCCCAGTCTTTGAAACCGGTGACCTTGATTCGCTTTCGCATGAACAGGACCTATCATAGGTTTAGCTTTTGACCCATCGATAAGGTATCATCAAGGACTTACATAGGCGGCAGAGGCGAAACAGTTCAAAGCCATCCAGATGTATCCAGCGTTGATACCTCCGATGGTAGCTTTAGGGGTTGGCAATTCTAAGCCAGAAATGGCGTCAATGGAATCAGCGACGGTAAAGGCTGAAGAGATATCGGCCCAGGCGGCGATAATTGATGATCCGACCTAGATTGTTGAATACAACTCTGACGGTAGAGGATATAATAACTCACCATAAGAGCGAAAGCGACAAGGGTCAGTCCCGTGACCATTCCGTTGAACATGACAACCTCTCCATAAGCGATGAGGATGATGGTGAGATTCTTGAAGATACTGGGATTGTCAGTATTGACCTGAAGACGGAATCAGGTATTTACGTGTAAACAGGGATAGAAAGGAATTGCTAGGGGCTGTCAGTATATCTATCCCTGATCCAGCGATGTAAGCGACCTACCAGAGCCTTGGATCCAGTGTAGATGACAGCAACGAGTAAAGTCGAGATCGGCCACCAGGCTTGAGCGTCTTTTTCATCGAAATCGCGGACTATCTGATCAGTTCTATCCTAAATGGATCGACACTTCAAGCTATACTCACATGAAATCATGCCCATTCGCTTGACTGACCATACTGCCAATACACAAACACTCGATTGAATAGCGAGTAGTAAGAAAGTCATAGTGAAGTTTGCGCCGGATACGACGTACTGGAGGGATCAGTACCCATACCGGGTGATGGGGGGTTATCACCACCCACTTTGTTGACTACAGTCATCATGATACTAGCAGCGCAATAAGACAAGATTGGAAGCGCTACACGAGAACCATCAGCTCAATTCTCCTTTGCAGCTCATAAGCTCGCTCGCTCGCTCACCCTGTTCTCTTCCTGCTGGAGGAGGTGCACCTTGTCCAACCGCTGTATCCTTGACTTTATCTGCTCCCATCTCACCCATCATTAAAGCCTGTCGATCTTTATCTTCTTCCGTCATGAAGCTCGGTGGAGGAGAAGTTGGTCTTGACCCCATTGGAGTAGGAGCGTAATGATTCGTCTTTGACATTGTATATAACTATGTATATTATATATAGATATGAGAAAAGATGAGATTGACAAGAGGGGAGCTGTGAAAAAGACGCGAATTACGTTTAGACTAGTTTATGGAAAACCCGCGTGGCAGTTTACACTTCAACAGGCACAATAAACACCAAAACATTGGGGTCCAAGGTGTTCTCCCATTGTGCTACATCATTTCACTTTAATATACTATGCTAAGAGACCAGGTACAGTCAACTTGTCAAGTTTAGGTTGATAGGTTTCGGAACAGTTTTGAGGGTGAGATCCAAGGTTCTTTTAGCGCAGTTTTTACCGCCGCGGTAATAGACGCGGAGGTTCACGACTATTATTGGAACACATGTCGTCTGTGAACAACAACATTCCTGTTCAATAACAAGTCAGGACACGAGAGTACGCATCTCGACATGTGAAGAGTTACATGGCCTACATATGAGGAGTTCACTATCCTGATCTATTTCGTCGTAGCAGTAGCAGTTACACCTTCTCCCTTGGACTTAACATTTAACAACTTTGCCAGAGTCGTCAATTGCTTTTGATTACAATCGCTTAGATTTCTGGAATCGAATGAGCTCAACATCTCTCGGATGACCCAGATCACTTACATGGACAATACCACGCTCTTCTTATCTTCCGCTGTACGTATGACAGAAGCTGGAGCTTTGGGTCCACTTGGATTAGCCGGTATGATTATGATTCCAACTTGCACTAATTGCGGTATGAGAGCCATTGAGACGGTGATGGAGACAGTAGTGACAGGGGCATTTGAGTCTTTCGCATTTTTGTTCCCCGCTGTTGCTGGTGTTGAGGGTGTGGATTGCGCAGTGGATTTCCTAGCAGCCGGTGTCGGAGTGGAAACTGCAGGTGTTACTGCTACCTTGCTAGTAGCAGTTGCAGTGGGCGTAGGTGTATTTGGTGTAGGCGTAGGAGTCAAAGTCAAAGTCGAAGATGGTCCAGGTGTATTGGTCGAATGAGTCAGAACTGCTTCCCTCATTCCGCCCCTTCCTCTCCCTCTCGTAGTCGACTTTCCTCTTGATTTCCCTCCTCTCGGTTCGAATATCGGTGTCTCCCCTTGAGGTGGTGAAAGGGGTTTACTCGGTGGTTCTGCTGGTCGTGGAGTAGCGTGTGAGATCTGATTGACAATAGGATTTGCTGGTGGTCTGGGAGTCTGAGCTGAAGTCGAGGCTACAGGTCGACCATCTGTGGGCGTAGTAGTGACAGGAATAGCTGGCCTTGGTTGAGCGACAGCAGTAGCCATTCTTACTCTCTCCCTTTCCCTCTTTACAGCTTCCAAAGAATCATATTCGATCCTAGCTGTTCTGAGGTTCGTCTGAACGACCGCTAATTCTTCTCTCATTGCCAATGTCGATGATTGAATGAGGGAAATGACGGAAGGAAGTGAGGAAGGATGTGTTCCTTCTCGCCGGCGTAATTTTGTAAATCTTTCTTCGATATTGATCATACTCTTGATAAGGGGTGTTGGGTCATTGATATCTGAATATGTCAGTCAGTCGGTTCTATGAGATACAGCTGTGAAAGCAAGGAAGGGAGAAACAAGTAATAGGGGAAGAAGGAAATCAAGGTAAACGAAAAATCAACTTACCCAGATCATCCTTCCTCTTCGTATCCAGACCCAATTCTTCATCATGTATTTGCCAAATATGATACGGTAATAACTTATCCACTACATCCTCTTTAGACTTGAATCTCTTTGGTGCTTCAGGATATAGAGTACTCGTTTGATCTTGTAATAAAGCCATTTGATAACCCATTGACGTTAATTCCATTTCATCTTGAATCTCATTATCCAATCCCATTGCTTTCCATCGTCTCTTCAGATCAATACTTTGTTTCGGTTTAAGTCGACTAGGTCCTGCCCCCCGTGTGGATGTGGCAGAATACCCATTTTGAGAGGTAGTCGAGTCGAGAGGGGTTGAAGGGATTGGACGTGTTTTGATATCGGAAGATGATGGACCAGAAGTGGATATCGGTGTAGAAGGACCTTGTTGATGTGATACACCCTGTGAATCCCTATTCAACATGTAGAACGAATCAACAACCAGGTGGACTTCCTCCACCTTGGATTCCCTCGCTCGGTCGGACAAATCTGATTAACTAGAGAGGCAGAATCCTTTATTAACAAAGAAAACATCCGTTGACGGAATCAATTTGGAAGTTTGGTAACACTCTCGCTTTGACCCCCTTGTAAGCAATCAACCCAATTCAATGGTTAGTATTATTTGCTGAAGATGATTATATCAATCGCAAAAAGCGTAACGGAACACTTTAGTCCCTCTTAAGAGGCTACATGTTTTGAACCATTATACACTCCTGGGCGACCGATTTTCGGTAGAAACAGCGTTTGAGTAATGCATCCACTTCTATGTCAGTCCTAGCGCGAAATCGTCTTTACAGGATGTTGTCTACCGCGAATTCAGTCATCTCAGGGCCAGCCTCAAGCACTTCACCGCAGGTGGCCATATCCCTGCAATCCAGCTTGTCATAACCGCAAATCACTCCTTGCCGTGACCGCAGATCTCCTCCTCCCCCTAATGGCCCCTAACGCGTCATGGATTCCGCCTGGACGCCCCATGTTATCGTTTCGAGAAGGGCTGCTAAGTACTGCTCTGGATCTGACGGATTAGCTGCCTCCTTGACAAGAATTCTCACCATCGACATTACTAGCAGAGTCAGTAGGGCTGTAAATGGGTTAGAAGCTTATATTCCGTTTATAAAACGTAATTATTTCCTCGTGAAGCGATTGCAAGCTGGGGCAATCTAATAGGGATCGCTCAAACTTTCTGATTATACCCGAAGGATATTGCAAAACATCGTTGAAGCCCTTTTTGAGATAAATTTTAGGCCACTGTTCACTTGGGCAAAGAGAAAGGGATCGACCTGACCGCATAGTAATCGTCAGGAAGACCTTCAACGGCAGATCTGCTCCTACAACGGTACAGCGGCAAAAGTTCATAAAAGAACGGGTACGGGAAAAGGTGGCACAGTTAGTATACGCAGGTGTGGATTGCATGACTGACTGGCGAAATACATGACGTGCAAGCTGATCTGCGGTCACATCGATCAGACCTGCGCCAGCAGGTTGTGGAATCCACGACGCGAGTCGTGGAGGTCCAAAGAGGTGAGTCTTGAGGCTCAGATGGGGATATAAGCGACAAGCAACCTAACTATATGAATTCAGCCTAATCTGATTCATTCATCGCGACAGACATGTTGGATGGATGCGCTTGCGATAAAACGGGTGAAAATATTAAACTTCTCTGCGAACGTTTATTTGCCGATTATACTTTTCGAAGCCAACAAAACGCCGTAACAAGCATGAAACCTCGATGTGGAGAAGGAGGTTGCGTCCCACCTTTGAATTGCGATTACCCTCCACCATCCAGTCTCCTAACCCATATTGTGTACAGTCACTCATACCGCGGCCAATACTCAAACGTCCCAGGCCATATCGCACCGTATCATCTTCTCCCACGCCGTCGCAAAAACACTCCGTTTACCACGCCCGGATTGCTCATCACCGCTAAAGCGGAAGCCTTCGAGTTGTACCAAACTGGATGTCTGGGACCTCAGAACGGCTTCTGGTTGGTCTTTGTTGAACGGGGCAATGAACCGGCAAAAGTTGAGGATTTTCTGTTGAAATTGGGGGATATCAAGATGGAGACTGAGGGTATGGTTCATTTCCCTGAGGATCTTGATGGTCTGAATGAGCGAGTGGGGCTGAAGGGAGAGGTGGAGGTGATCCAGTATACGGGTGGGGGCAAGGAAGAAACGGCGCGTAGGGTCATCGCTACTTTGATGAATGTTTCGAGCATACCCATTGGGGGCTTGGAGGAGGGTGGCCTAACCAGCTTGATACGGAGAATATCGCGCAATCCGATTGCTTCCGAAAAATCCACGCCGACAAGCCAAGAAGAACGAATTGATGGGAGTTTTCTGCTCAAAATCAAGCTTGATACCCTGATAGAGGATAAGGATTTTCATGAAGATCTGACAAGGAAGGGCGATTACATTCTCGTATCTGGAGGTCATGGGAGTGAGCCAGAGGTGGTTGAAGCGAGGCTTCGAGGGATTGTAGAGAGCGGCAAAGCCAAGTCTGGCGATATGTTGGTGATCACCGAGTCGGACGATGAGGCGGACCGATCATTTCTGCGCTTCGACGGATGTGAAGGTACATGCACAGTGATCAATGTATGTGTTGAACGGGTGATGGAGTATAGCACGCTGATATATCTTCTTCAGCTCTGATCGTTGCACAATATTGTTGTACCAGCAATACTACGGACTTTGGGCCCCTTGGGAACTTTAGTCGATCGACAGAAGACCGAGAATACCGTATTTGTCGGTCGTAATCCTCACCCTTCTGCGTTGAAGGCAAGATCACCCGGCTCATGGTAAAATGCACGGCTCATGATAGGATGCAATCGTCAGTACTACACCTTTGAGCTCTGTCTGATACCAACCATATCGACTTCACCCTTGTGACCGGCGAATTATTTCTGACACATATTAACAGCTTCCCCATACCGTATCCTGAAAGGATCAATGTCAAGCCTTTATCAACCTCTCCGTGAAGTGATGTCCCCCACATCCCCAACATCATTGATAGAATACCGCTTGCAACCATCGTTATACTCTATCGAGACGCCCTAACTCGCGCTGTCTAATTTTTCTTCCCCGAGCTTTCGATTAGGCAAGCGGTTCCCCGAAGTCTGCTTGTCAACGGTGAAAACCCCACACTTCAAACAATCAGTTCAGGTCCACATGAGGTCACTTTTCACTGGGATTTTTTCAATCTTCACGGCGATTTGAGCATCATAACTCGCAGGGTTAAACGTCCTGTTCCTCCCCATGATACTGGGTAGTGGACTGTCCTGATCATGAGACCTGGAGTCAGGGATCGATCGAAGAAGAATTGAAATAAAGTAGTCGGGGTCACCATGTGGCACTTGGTGGGTTTCATGCTGCGAGAAAGAGGTTGCCTTGTGTATGCAGCCTTTCATGTACAGACTTCTATGCACAAATACGCGCAGATGTATGCATCGGATCACGTACCATGTATGTACCGAGATTGTGTCCCGATAGCACACGTCCCGGCCAAGCCACCTTTGATCCTTCTTCGACTCCTCCGTTTCTTCTCCCCTCAGAACAGCCAAGAGAGGAACGTGTTTCATCGCCACTACCCGTGGCTCTAGCCCCATCTCACCAGCCATATTGTGTACACTCATGCATCTGATAATCCTAGTCTAACATCGTTAAGTTCTTCCATGTTACTTCTCCCCGTCTCTTTACCTCCTTGCCCCAGCTTTGTCTGGAAGCTTCCGTAGAAGGCTTCAGGACGGAACGATAGGCCTTGTACCCTTCACAATCATGATCCCATAACAAGTCACTGCCGCCACCCTACTCCCTTTTTTCGTCCTTTCTCTCCCCCGTCACCTCTTCCCCTTTCTCCTCTGCTACCGGTGACGCGGGTCTAGTAGCTCCCGTGGAAGGCTTCAATCCCATTCTCGTGGCAACGTACTGGAGGTTAGCAATATTAATGTCACCATACACTTACATCCTGAGCGATGATCTCCACACCTGTTCTCAGTACCTCTACTAACCTCTCTTCAACCCAATCTGACCTATCATAGTCTACGTCCAACCATGCTGCAGGACTTGGTTGAGTCGTTGTCGTAAATCGTAACGAGTGAATGGGATCGTGTAAGGTCATGAGGAAATACAGATGGTTTGGTTTTGCTTTCTTTTCGTCTTCTGATTTCAATAGGAAAGATGGTTCAGGGATGTTTAAAGGAGCAAGTATGGGTTGTAAATGTAGGAAAATAGGAACAGTAGTCACTGGGACGTTCGCTTTTTTATCAGCCTGGTTCAATGTTAGAAAAGCTCACCAGTCGCCTCGGTCCTTCCCTTTGGATCAGCATCTTCCCTTGCTTTCACATTGGCCATCTCGGCAATCTGCCTCTTCCAACCTTCATCCCATCCTTCTATCGGGTTGATTGACCTTTCTCCATCTTCTTGGTTCTCCGATTCAGGTGACCAGATGATTATCATTTCTCCTGATTCCGTTTGTTCTAGGATCTTCATCCAAGCTCCATAAATCACTCCTTCTACACCACTATACCCTATCATAGGGTGAGCCAGCCATAATTCAAGAGTCTCATGAGCTGAAATAGGTGGTGCGACAGTATTCAGAATAGTGTTGAGTGTTGATGAAGTGGTGTTGACTAGTTCTTGTCCTGTTCTATCAGCTCCTAGGTCTACCCATTTAACTCACGAAGTTTTTCTAAATCTACACCCTTGACATAACCTTGTAATCCACCTAATCTCTCTTCTGCCCCCTTTCTAATGGCATCCAGATCCACTCCTCTCCCTTTCAAACCTTCCAAACCCCCAGTCACACCTTGAACGCCCTCAGTTCTGACCTTCTTGTACTGCTCATCCGCGATCTTTTGTGCTGATTGAATTGCCGAAGTTGCCGTAGACCAAAACGATCCTACTCCCCATCCTCCTCCTCCGCTTGTCGCTACCACAGGTGCTGCTTCAACAGGAGGAGGAGCAGTAGGAGCTTGTAAAACTACTCTTGATGGAGTGGAAGGTCGAGTATTACCCTTGGGAGCGGACAATGGCGCTCGTTTCGTATTAATCTGTTTCTCCAAGAATTCCAAGGCTTTCTGGGCTTCTTCATCTGCTTCTTTGTTGACTGGTGTGGTAGCTCGTAGGTCACCTATCGAGGCTGTCAGATCCGTAGTAGATTTTCCAGTCTTAGGTCGAGTAGAATCAATTGATGCTCGAGGGGTACTTCCACTAGGTTGAGGCGGGATGGGCGAAGCGGATGGTGCAGGAACGGGTGTGTCAGCGCTTTCGTCGAGATTGTCAAGATTCGATAAGAAGTCGAGAGCTTCTTCTGCTTTGGATTTCTTCCCTTTGGGTGGCATGTTAAAGATGTGGATATAAGGTAAGCTGAAGAGAAATAGATAACTGTAACGGTAGTGGACACATCCACGCGTGCTAAGGTTAAATGGTTGTCGTGACGTGAAACCTGGTGGCAAATGTGGCGGTTACCCCCTGTCCTACTACGGGACAGCTGGTCAAACCAACCTATGCTACTCAGAGAGGGGCAACCTCAGAATAAGCTGATAGAGTCGCACAACACTGAGCCTACAAATATTCTTCCACTCAGCTCGGGCCTCTTCCTCCTTCCTCCCATTTTGTTCCGCGCACCAATTTCTCTCTCCTATTAGGAAGATCCAAAGATAATGCATCCAAGAAGTTGACCACAACAGGTCAACCACCTGAAAGGAATGCCCTGGGAGAAATCAGCAGCAGTCGTCCAGGTGACCCCGAAAGCAACAGTCACAGAATGTTTGCGAAGAGCCACTCGAAACACTCCGCTCAAAGTCGGTTTGGAACGTGGTCAAAGTAAGGGATGATGACCTCAGTACTTGGTCAGGCACCCGACTAGACTTTTGGGACTTTTCACCACCTTTGATTCCTTAGATGGATCAGGTGTGACTGGAATGTCCACAGGTATTTAGCAGTAGTATACAGTATGCCATCTGCATGCATGTACAGTATATTTGAACTGAACCCGAGCCGATTGTTTGGAGCAGAATGTCTCGGGACGAATGATCACCGGGTAGTGACCCGGTTGAATTGGTTACGTACAACTGTGAACTGTACTCCGCAGCAAGTAGAGCCAAGACTGGGAATGTTTCTCTTTACTTTTCCCATTCTAGACTCTGTCAATCAGTCAATGTACATATCGTGTTGAGAACCGACTAGATACAAGGTCGTTCATCTCCAATCGACTAGGGTTTATTGGCACTACGGGGAAATTGACAAGGCGATACGACCTTACAGCGCCTCCGCCTGGTTTAGTTTAGGATTGTAATTTGGGATCTATAGCAACTGCGGCAGTTGAGATCACAACTTTGTATTCGATCTATCAAGGGACAGTCTGATCGATCACATCAGCATTATCTGCACTTCATCTCGTGTACAAGGCATTTACTTTGGTCGCAAAAGCGACATAAATCCGCAACGCAAGACCCTTCGTCACGATGTCAACAACGTATCGACCACCATTTGTCCATTCATCTACATCTTACGCGAGCTATCACCAAAATACTTCATCTCAACAATTGAGTACAAGTACAAGCTCATCGTCCTCATCCACACCACCTTCCACAGAATATACCGATTATCCAAGTGAGAAATCTGAAATTCACCTTGAATATCCGATTCCGCAGGGATATCAACAATCGGGAAACTCGAATTCATTCTACCAGAATGACGAACCATTCAGTAGGCCCTTCGGGTCTAGGAGATCACCCATCATGCTGGGTAATAACACGGGGAATCTCACGCCGGTAGGAGGCCAATCGACTTGGAGGCCGTCAACAACGTTTGGGAAGAAAGAGTGTAATGGAGGAAAGCTTGGAAAGGCTTTGATGTTAGGTTGGGTCGGAACGACAATCCTGTTCATTCTAGCTACGGCTTTTTGGAAAGGAGAGTTGTTCTCAGGTATATCCATTTTACTCGTTAAACGACATGAAGCTGAACATGATTAGCACTGGACAGACTATCGAACGATCTTAGGGAAATGGGATATCAAGGTCAATTGATCTTTGGTTTGTTGATTTTTATGACGACAATACCACCTTTACCGCTTTACTCGACCTTGATGGTATTATCGGGATACACCTTTGGAGCAGGACAAGGGTTCATGATCAGTTATCTAGCTAGTCTGATTGGCGCGGTTCTGGTCTTTGTGGGATCTAGGACTTTTTTACGGGATTGTATCTCGAATTGGTGAGTTTCCATCCATTCCTTGTGTAGCGGTCGAACTTAACGTACAATCTAGCCTCTCGTCATCTCCGACTTCCATGTCACTCCTCCAGATTATCCCAAATCGACCTGATTTACTCCTCCTCATTCGAATCGCTCCATATCCTTATAACCTCCTCAATGTCGTTCTCGCCTCTGCAAGAGATCTCACCCTGCGAACATATACAGGATGTACGGCAGTCTCACTCTTGAAGGTCATCCTGCATACTTGGTTTGGATCTGGGATTCACGATTTATCCGAGATGCACCGTTCGAAACCGACGCCTGGGGAGGGCTATAATCACGGTCATGATCATGGACATCCCAATTCTACTGAAAACCACGGACATGGTCATCTAGGACCTGACTCGGAGATGAGGGAAGATATCAAGTTTTATGGAACTTGGGGAGGTATCGGATTATGTGTCATCCTCTTTATTTACCTCCATCACGTGGCGAAGAGAGCCTTGGCAAGAGCTCAGTTGGAAGCAGATAGGGACAGGGAGATTGAAGAGGGTCATCAGATTACTGAAGTGAGAATGTCAAGCTCGTGAAGAGTAGATTGGACAATAAAGAAGGAAATATTTTGTATGGGTCGACTTATTATGGGTCGAGGTTCGAGATATCAGGACAATAGGTCATTTATTCGGGTTTTTGTACAGGTAGATTGTAAGGATTGTAAGATGTGTGCCAACTGGTGAGAAGAATATCCCATGCATATGACAGAATGCCCCTTGTGTTGCTGCTGTGAGAAAACGTTGAATACGGATAAAATCAATCACAATTACTGGATCTCCCTTACGGCAACCGCAAACTGTAAGTCGCGTAATGACCATTGGGAATCAATAGTGGTCGAAATGGTTGTAATGATGAACACTAGCCGGTGACTGAAGAGGAGCACGACAACTTTCACAAAGAAAGGAGGATAGTCTATAAGAAGACCTGATGATGTAGCCTGGAGAGCGCGAGCCAAGGCTATGAGAGCGATGCAGAGCCCCAGCACTTGCCACATCCCGCACGCACAGCACAGATCTTATCTCAACTTTGGTTCTTGACTTTCATTCACCTTCTTTCTATCGAATCCATACTTCGTATCTCACCTATATCTTACTGATCATACTGGACTCGACCAACCTGATATGGCGTACGCCTATCCCTCAGGAGGGGATTCGAACGGTTCGAGTACTTCGTTGAATCATCAGGGTTATGATCATCATGGACATGGGCTTGGTCACGGACGAGGACATCATGAAAAGGGAAGTATCAGTGTCAGTAGGAAAGGTCCGGATGGGCAGTTTGATATCTTGAGAGAGTTCAAGGTTAGCTTAGGGAGTCTCTGTCGTGTTGATCTACAGCTAATCACACACAGTTCAAAATAGAGGAAGATAACAATTATCTTCAGTTCTTCCAGGATAGGTGAGTGACTGACTCATCTCGTATACTTATAACTGTAGGATACGAGTAGAGGAAGAATATATAGCAGGACTCAAAAGACTCTACTCGAGATCCAAAGCGATTGATACACTCCATGATGAGTGAGTAGATCATTGATGTACTTGGATCAAGCCAAAGGACTTTGACTGAAATCAGCAGTATTTCGAGAAAAGAAGACAAGCCTACAAGTAGGATGGCATGGGATGAAGTTCGAGATTATACTCAGAGGGAGATTCAAGCGAAAGAAGCATTAGTGGGAGCTTTGAAAGAGGTGATAGTGAAGGAATTGGTCAGGTTAAGGGTGAGTTGGTAGTTTGTTCATTTGGGGCGACAATTGATCCGGCTAGGAAGAACAAAGTAGGATACGAATGGGATTGAAGGATAATATGAAGCTTGCTAGTGAGGTGAGCTACGTCCACGGCTCTCGCGCCAGAAGAAGCTAACAGGACAGATGTATGATGAACATGCGAAGAATCAACTACCTAAGATTAAAAGAAGTTACTGGCAGAAATGCCAGGCTCTGGAGGTGAGTCACTGACTCCACCCTATCATACATAGAGTCTCATATCCCAGGACCACAAACGACAAGAACATGCTATTGCCATGCAAGCTAAACTCCTTGCCGAACCGACATCCCCACTCGGTACTCCCCTTCGTGAACACCCAAACGCATTCTCCTCTGTTCAGCCCATGAACTCTGCCTTTTCACCTCCCTCAGCCACTCCAGCTCTCCCACCATCTTCTAATCCTGCAATAAACCTCAATTCCGAAGCGAACTTCTCTCCTGAGAAAAAGGCTTCAAGACTAAGAGCAGGCTCGACTTCTGGTAATCCGGACGTAAAAACCAAAGACATGTTTAATGATCTCGCAGCTCAGAGTAAGAAAGGGTTTAATGCGATTATGCAGAAGTTGGGTGGAGATAAAAGTGATAAGGAAGACAATGGGTTTGTGGTAGTACAGCCAATGGAGAATGAGGGAGGATTGCAGCGACGTGGTACAGCTAGGGGCGATCCGGCAAGAGGAATGGGGACGATGAGGGGAGTGAAAGTTAAGAGAGATGCAGATGAGGCTGGTAAGCGGGGTCACTTTTTCTCCGAATATAGCTCATCGAGGTCAGATAAAGCTTATCGACTGAGCGTGTTCCACTTGGAGTCATTGAGACTTCGACGAGATAAGTTGCAAACGTCCGCTGCTAAGGTTACTCGAATCTGCCGCGACTCGGAACTCAAGCTGACAGACTGTAGAATCTCGAAGCTTTCAACGATGATCTCAATAAAACACTTACAATGGCCATGGAGGTATACATTGACACTCTACATGGAACCGCTGCGACCACAGCTCAAGCTACTAATGTCGCAAGGGAAGCTATCGAATCGATAAATCTTGATAAAGATAGTAAGTGCAGGTGACGGTTTCGATTGCAAGCTGACTCTAGCAGCATCGCTTTTTAGAACTAGACTTAGAGCTATTGATAATCAACGGACTCTACCTGTACCATATCAGAACTTCTATGTTAGCTGGCGGATCTTAACGTTGTAAACCTCGAGCTGACATCGACAGGTTGGAGAGTGTCGATCGTTGATATTCGGTGTGAGTCTGACGGATTACGACTTCGCAAGAGGAGAAGGTACGGATCACGGAAGACCGCCTGTGATCGTGGAGAAGTGTATTGCTGCCCTCGATGAAAGAGGTGAGTGACCTGGTTTACAGTACAAGAGTCTCTGACAGTAAAGCGCTCGATGCTGAGGGAATATACCGTATCAGCGGAAGACATGCAGGTGTGCAGAAGGTCCGTATGAATTTCCCATAGACCGGACGAGTCTCTGATCTGGGCAGATGATCCAGGATATTGAGCTGGACGAGGAGAAGTTCCACTTTGACACAGAGAAAGACGACGTATATAGTATATCGAACGTCCTCAAGCAATGTGAGCTAGCATCACGTGTGCTGCATATAGCTTACACCTCGTAGACCTTCGAGAACTCCCTGAACCAGTCTTCCATTTCCCTCAAGCCGAACGAGTCAAATATACAGAGAACAGGGGTGAGCAGAGAGTAGCGTGTCTGGATCTCGAGCTGACGAAATACAGAAACGCATATACATTCAAACTTCTCTGCTCTGCGAGGTAGACTTAGGAGATTACCACCGATACATCAGACGACCTTCCAAGCTATTATTGAGCATCTGAGCAGAGTCGTGGCACAGGTCTCGGTCAATAAGATGGATGCAAAGGTAAGTTTATTCGGATCGTGTGTCGTTCGATATCTGATCGCTTTCAGAATCTAGCGGTTGTGTTCAGTGAGCTCTTTTTCTCTTCCCATGCTAGAAGCAGAAGCTGACCACGATAGACTCGGTACTCTTTGGTCAGGATCAGATAGCAAACGACGCCAGCCTTCTGACTCTGGGTCAAGAGAAGGTGCGTGGTTCTGAGTCCTGGAGAGGTCAAGCTCATCCAACTAGGACACCTTACTCGAGGACATTATAACCTACTCAGATCTACTATTCGGCAAGGAAGAACCCGCTCAAGCTCCTGCACTCTTCCCTCCTGGCGCTGCGTTCTCGCGAAGTGGAGTCGTGTCGTATCATCCAGTCGAAGATGGACCCAATCCAGGTAGTTCCAGGACAAAGATCAAGATTAGAAGTTCAGGAAAGGATAACGTACCTCCTCCTTTACCCGCAAGACCCGCTTCGCCTCATATTGATCTAAATGAGGCTGAAGACGAACTGCAAGGAAGACAACCATTATCTCCATTCGAGAGGGAAGAGCCAGTCATGCCGATACCGACATTCACGCCGGATGAGGAGCTGGATTTACTCTTTGAGTCTGATCTTATACCCTCCAGTATGAGAGAATCGCTCGGATCAGAATTACATGTTCGTCCACTCGCATCGACCGATCTCATGAGATCGCACTTTGGTCTACTCCAGACCCTCACTCACGCCCCACCCATTGCTCCATCAGTCTACACCTCTCTATTCAACCACCTCAAATCCCTTCCTGACACGTATTACATCCTAGCGATAATCGACAAAAAGACAGATCAAATGGTCGCACATGGAAGTGTAGTGATTGAGAAGAAATATATACATGGAGGATCATCAGCGGGACATATTGAAGATATAGTAGTTGGAGAGGAATGTAGGGGGCTGGGAGTAGGGAAGAAGTTAGTATTAGGTCTAAGGGATTTGGCTTTGGCGAGAGGGTGTTATAAGGTCTTATTGAGCTGCAAGGATGATAAAGTCCCGTTTTACGAGAAGTGCGGGTGAGTGAGAGAGTCGCTTTTGTACACCACAACTGACTGTGTTCCAGTTTCCATGCACGATCAAGAGGGATGGTGAGCTGAACGGCTGATCTTGTCGCCGAAGCGGATGAGCTGATACCGGGCTAGGCGTATTATCGACCTGATCCTCCTGCAGCTACACCGGATGATCATCCTACGGTTGATTTGTCGTCTCCAACACACGACCAGTCTCATCTAGCACCACTCCCGGCAGATGCTGATCCAGGAGGATCACCAAAGACGATAGTCTCAGACTCTTCAAGTGGTATAACCTACCGATACCCTTTGACCACCTCCATTCCTCCTCCGTTACCTCCTAGACCTGGTGGGATGACTTCCAACCCCGTCTCGCCGATAAAGACCCAAGGGCAGTTCGATGCTGAAGCAGCCGGACATGAGGAAGGTGTCGAGTCAGAAAGAGCAACTTCGCCTTTGGCCCTCGGGCTAGAAAACTCGACGGGGATAATCACGCAAAAACCTGGGAGTATACTACCACCAGGAGCTGCACCGCCTGAGCTCAGGTAAAGAGGGATAGAAGTATACGGACAATTAGGCGACGATTTTGGGTGATGAGCGTATGAGACCTGGACAATACTATGACGATATGAAATACGCGGATATGCGGGACAAGGAGAATGATGGATACTATATGCATTTATGCTACATGAAAGAGTTGTCCTTCCTATATTACTTCCATCACTGTCCATCTTGCTTTAGGTCCCATTCTAAACATTGCCATCTAACTTAGCTTCACCGAATTCCTTTTCTTCTTTGTTACCGAAGACGGTTCCAGCAAACTTCTTGGCATAACCGTTGACCTAAATGATTTAGTCAACTCTTGGTTTGTAGTTTCACGATGTCTATCGACTGACCTGTTCTTTGAAGGGAACTTTATTGGTATCATCATGAACCACTCCTCCTTGACCTGGACCAGTAGCGGCTAATCTTATCAGCTAAAGCTTTATCTGTAGAATGGTGTCAACTCACCTTGTTGAGGTTCCGTCGTTTCAGGAACATTTGGATAATCCACATCAGCAACCACAGATGGTTTCACAGGTTGTTCCCTCTCTCTCTGTTGTATGTGGTCAATCGCTGAAGGTCCATTTTCAGTAATCGCTTGACCTGTTGGTCCAGCTCCATCTGGAATGGTGGAACTGATGGTTTCCCCCCTTTGAGAATATTCGGGGTTAAGATGAGATGGGTTGGTGGTCGCTGTCGAAGGGTTGGAACGATCGGATTGGCCTAAAGCTGCGGCATCGGGTAATCTACTCATGATGATGGTGTTGAAATCTTCGGATGAATCTTGAGGTGTAGAGATTCGATGGTTTGGATGGTTAGCGTTATTGAAAGTCGTGTTTGAACAACCAAGTCAAAGCACAGTCACCAACTTTCCTGTCCAGTATGCCATTACGTCATTCAATCCACTACAGTATTTGGTTCCTTCGGTGGCGACT
>JALPCA010000056.1:0-28676 GCA_026538345.1 Cryptococcus sp. GC_Crypt_4 | reverse complement strand
TCCAAGAGAAGGCATTACCACTCCTCCTCGTCAACCCTCCTCGTAACCTTATCGGTCAGAGTCAGTCTGGTACTGGAAAGACCGCTGCTTTTACCCTCAACATGCTCTCAAGAGTGGATCCATCGATTCCTTCTCCACAAGTGAGTTCTGATTGATTCCACTTATCTAACGCTGAACAACATTAGGCCATTTGTCTTGCTCCTTCCCGAGAACTTGCCCGTCAGATTCAGGAAGTCGTAGACAAGATCGGGCAATTCACACCAGTCAAATCTATGCTAGCCGTCCCTGGATCATGGCAACGAGGACAAAAGATTGAACAACATATTCTTATCGGTACACCGGGAACTTTGGTTGATATGCTCAGTCGAGGGACGAGGATCTTCGACCCCAAGTTGATCAGGGTCTTCGTTCTTGACGAAGCCGATGAGATGATTGCATTGCAAGGTCTAGGTGATCAGACTACTCGAATCAAGCGGTAATCTCATTGATATTCTTCTCACGGATCATAGCTGACAGACAATAGAATGCTACCACGAGAAGTCCAGAATGTCTTGTTCTCAGCTACCTTCCCAGAAAACGTCAAGGATTTCGCAGAGACTTTTGCACCAGAAGCCAATCAGATCTTCTTGAAACAAGAGGAAGTCACGGTGGACGCTATCAAACAGCTGTACCTACAATGCGATAATGAGGGTGGAAAATACGAAGCATTGTCAATGTTATACGATTGCATGTCAATTGGTCAAAGTATCGTCTTTTGCAAGGTGAGTGGAGTTCTACACCCTATCTTCCTTTGTTCACATTCCACACGTATCGCTATTATACCTTCCTCTTCCGGATATCAGCTTGTCATAAGTCTGTGATGTTGACACATGCTGATACTCGCAGCGAAAAGACACTGCGGACATGATTGCACAACGTCTAACAGAAGAAGGTCATTCCGTTGCCGCTCTCCATGGTAGCAAAGAGGTTGCCAATCGTGATGAAGTTCTTGACGGTTTCCGAAATGGAAAAACCAAAGTTCTGATCACCACCAACGTCGTTGCGAGAGGTATCGATATTCAACAAGTCAACATGGTCGTCAACTACGATGTCCCCGTTCTCGGACCTGAAGAAAACTTTGCCGTCGATATCGAATCTTACATTCACCGAATCGGACGTACAGGTCGATTCGGTCGAAAAGGCTGTTCGGTCATTTTCGCCCATGACAATAGGTCGCTGAAGGAGATTGAGGATATCCAGAACATCCTAGGAAGACAAATGAAGAGGATTGACGCCACAAGCGGGGCTGATCTGGAACAACTGGAGAAAGTGAGTTTGGTGTTTGGGACTAGGGAAATGATAGAGCTAACCAATCGACCTTAGGCTCTCAAAGCGGCAATGAAGGGACCAAACTAGTTTGGAAGAGAACGCGTGGTAGGGAAAAATGGCGAAGGGTGGAAATGTCCGGGTGGCCAAGGTAGCGGTGGCAAAGGATCAAGTGGGAATTGAAGAGGGTGGGGAAAAGAGAAAAATGTATCAAAACCTCAATCACCAATTCGATACTCTAATCATGCAGCTGTACATAACAAAGATGGCGAGACTGGGTTATGCTTTCGTCTGCTTTAGTCGCGAGATTGTGGGGCGATATGGGTATGGGTTAAGTATGCGTACCTGAATAAAGCAGTGAGACCTCCTGGGTGTCTCATCCTCTAACAATGTTTCTCATTCTCAACTCGAGTCTACCAAATTGAACGGACCGCCCATTCAAGAGGGGATATATAATATGGACATGCACAAGTCTTTTCGTCCCCAGTTCTCTTTTCCTACATATCACTTCCCTCAACTTTAGCATTTTTAGCATACTTAGCTACTTACAAAACCTTATCCAAAAATGACAATCTCTTCCGACACTACTTCTCCTTTATGGCTCCGAACCTCCATTCTTCAATTGGAGATTGCATTGGTTCTAGCCATGGCCGGAACGATCGTCATCCCTATCGCCAAGTTCACCATGCCTCGAGGATGGTTTACCATTCTTTACAATGTGAGTTCACCCTCTCGTCTCGTCACGTACCCTCCCTTGTCGCCACATACCTATCCGTCGCCACTTGAGGTACCATCATTTCCATTACATTCACCATCTTTTTCTGTTTGAACGACGCGCTAATAACTCTAGGCTACTAAATACGGTATTGTACTTTGGGGTTACTGTGCTGCCGCGACTATTCTCTTCCTCGCTCTACTCTCTTGCGTTTCCTGTGAGTTATCCTGTTTCCCTTTCATCACCCCGTCACATATCCCCGGCTGATCAATTACAGTCTCCGCTTGGAATTCGATTAAATGCTTTATCCCGGTCCTAGTGATTTGCGTCAAAATCATCGGTCATGGAGTTCTCGGTCTTGGAACTGCTTTGGGCACGGCCACGACATTCTTGATCATTCGATTCGGTGAGTACTGACTCTTTACCATTTATTAACCTTACGACGCGTTCTGACCACTTTAGAACTCGATTTAGTCTTCAAGGATCTCCTATTCCACGCGTGCAAGGCGATTCTCGACGGTGTGATCTTCTTGTGCAGAAGACGAGTTCGATATGAATTCAAGTGGTCAGCTCTTCAGCGTGAGTACATCATGTGTTCTGGATCTTTATCACTTGCTGATTGACCCGTAGGAATCTATGTGATCTATCATAGTATTTCACGATGGGCTTTCTTCTGTACCCTCGGAATGGCTCTACGACTATTCTTCCATATCTACACTCCCCCAATCAACCATGACATCACTCCTATCACCAAGAATAAAGTCGCGAGCCAACAGAACACTAAATCACCTATCTCTACTCCTATCGTTTCCACCTCTACTTCGTTCGATTCACTCTCCACTATGGCTAGTCCACCTTCAACACCTCCTACTCCCACTCATCCGTTGTCCGAGAAACACGTTGACGACGAACATATCCTGTTGAAGGAGAATGGACATATCCGGACCCGATCAGTCGATTGGATCGAAACACTACCCATTATCGACGAGTCCGAGGAGATCGAAGCTGAATTTGATGTCGCTTTGCTATTAGAGTCGATCAATGGTATTGTGGAACGACGGGAAGATGGTAGAACAGAGCGTTGGTCTTCCTTCTCTGCGCTAGGAGCTTGATCCTCGATTATGACTTCTCCTTCTTCCGTTGTACCTTTTTCACTTTCTTCAACTTCGTTATCACCAACACCGGCGTAACTGCCTCCATCAATCATATCCTGTTTGCTTCATTTTGTGCTCCATCATTATTGTGCTAGGGAAATACCCATCATCTTATATGGATACCACATGCATAAGACTCCAGACTCGTACAAACCTAACGTGTCTTCTTACTCTCCACAAGCTCACTCTTCCATTGCACTTTTCCAGCTTTTTGCAGTCTCTCTATCAAAACTTGACCCAAAGCTGTACTTGTGGTAAGCACACCACCTTGAGAGGCGAGTGGTGGTAGTGAAGTTCCGTTTGGAGGTGGAAGGATCAATGATAGTGCACTCTCAGCCAGCATGTCTGGATATATCAGCGATATCGCTCAAATGAGCCGATTATCACTCACAAGTCGTAATGATGTATCCTGGATCTCCCTTTCCTTCACAAGTAGTAATAACGTCAACTCCAGGTTCAGTGGTCTTCGAAACATTCGTAATCTTCATAAATCCTTGTCTTAATTTTTCCTCCGACGCTCCTTCTCCTGCGGCTGGAAGTACCCAACTTAGCATCTTCCTCGTCTACACAGGTCAACTTCCAGTGCTCCAGCTTGCTAGAATCAGCCACTCACAATTCTAGAGCCAAAGAACAGAATAGCGAAAGTCATCAACATCACCGTAAGGATGAATGCCTTCAGTTTCGATCCTGTCTCCAATGCTTCTTCATATACAAATCCACCTCCATGAACTGGTTCTTTATCCTTCTTGGAGCTATCCTGATCTTTCACGTCTATTCTTGATAAATGCCATGATCGTCGAACAATCGTTTTGTTGAAAGGGTACATGAAGAAGAAAGCGCCGATCAGAGGTCTACTAATAGAAGGGTGTACCAGTTGATACAGGAGACGAGGTTTAGGTTCAGGTCCTTTCAATCCATCTGGCGAACTATCAGCTTGAGTAAAGGGTGAGACATGCATGACCTACGTCCGACTAAACACCATTCGTTGTCTTTGCGCTCTTTCATCGGAATCTCCGCAGTAGCATGCATTGATTGAATCGTACCTCCAGAGACTGTTCCGCTTAGCTTGAAGTATGAGATGGAGTTTGTAATGGAGGCGTCGGGATACCTCGCCTGGAGTGTGCGTAAAGCGCTGTAGACGCTCAGGTCGCTATATTGTCAATTTCGGACCGGTTTTCACAGTGAAAAGTACTGCTCACGATGGTATAGAGTCGAATCCACAGCTTGGGACAATACATGCACCGGTCTTGCTGGCCAGGAAATCATACTTGGGCACAATATCGGTTGCGAGCCAGTGTGCCTCGCCAGTAAGATCAACATAATGTTTACCATTGCTGGCACATTCTCTAGGTATTGATTACCACCTTTTTCTCGTGATTGAAAGATATCAAACCTACCTGATAAGTGCTTCGGCATTATGCCATCGATAAGGTCCTTAAGAACATCAGGTCTCCTCTTTCAACCCTTCAACCTACTCACCAGCGAGATTCACCACTACGCTACCCTTCTTGACCAAATTCTTCACTTCGTCTTCATTATCCAACTGACAAGCAACAATCTCGTGTTTCTTCTTCAGACTATCTCTCACTTTCTCCAACTTTTGCTTGTTCCTTCCTGATAAGATGATTTTGAATTGACTGGATTCAGGGTGATTGTCAAGGTATATGATCAATTCCCTGGCAGAAAAAGCCGTAGCACCGTAGATGATCACTGTGGGCTTCGACATGGCTTTGGATTCTTATCTTCTTAGTCGTAATGTGACGGTAGAAGAAGAAGTCAAGTGAAAGCAAGAGACATGAATTGATTTTAAACGCTACGTCATTTGGCTCATGTCATAAGAGAATTACGTAAGCCATCCGACACGTTGCTTCAAGTTAGTGTCAACCGATGCACCTAGCAGCGCACTTTGTCCTCCCTTTCAGACGGTTTTCTGATCATCTTGAGCTCAAGCAAACACCGGTTGATCATCTCCGACCATGCAATCCGATACTACAGTCAGCACACTGCCTGTTCGGATGCCAGATTGATTTCATTCACCCTTGATGATCAGACACCTGAAAGGAACTCCTAATCGGTTCCTGTATCATTGTAAATCGTCTGTGCGAGATTAACAGATCTCAACCTTCTTCCTTCCTCTTCCCCCTCTAGGCAGATGATTGAACATGATGACAGCAACCCTGGGTCAGTCACCACTTACACTTGGGTTATGAGACATGATGAAACAGCAAGTTTATTGAACATTTTGATCCCCGGTTGAATATATTTGATTGATCTCTTACATCAACAGCTCGCCATCGATCGAGTCGTCTGATCTCTCTGTGGTTATAATATATCCCTTTCCCCCCATGCCGTTAAATTCTTATCGTTTCCCAAACCATAACGACATGAGCTCCGCTATACCCCTTATCATACCGTATAACTCTCCTAGCGAGAGTCTTCTGACTTTTCTTTCCTCTCCTTCGAGGACGAGCGAGGAGCTGCGTGGGGCATTGGAAGAGTATGGGCTAAGAGCTTTATCCGATGGTCGAAGGGTAAGAGATTGGTGTGCTGAAGTGACTTCAATCCTCTGCCAGGTAAGTTTTCCCATATTGTATTGACACCAGCTGATGATCGTAGATCCCCGACTCTACAGCGCTTAGACCGATCATCGCTTCTTCCCCTGTTTCTTCGCTCTTTCCCCAAATCAGATTACCTCCTCATCTACACTATCCATCATCCAACCTTGCTGTTCCGCCGCCGCTATTGGCACCAGCAATACTAGCCGATGTCTCTCGGAAACTAGTTATCGATGCACTTTCTCGAATCAGTCGCGATAGATCTGTTATCGAGGGTAATATTGGAGGATTACGAGAACAAGTCTTGGAGTTGTGCCTGGAGTATGTAGGAAGAAGATGGAGGGTTTCCATGGAAAGGAAGGAAACCAATGTGATCGAAGGTATAGGAAGGAAGCTTACAGAGATCGAGTTCGAGGTGAGTATGGGTCGAGGGAATATGGCTCAGTTAACTCCTGCCAGATCCAGCTTCAAGGGCACCCGGTTACCATCCGATCCCTCATCATCCCCATCATCCATCAGATACGCTTCCCTCTTGGCCTAGTGACTGCTTCTCAACTTGTCACTCGAATCAACTCACAATACAATCTCGATAGTACCGCTCCTCGTATCACGTTTGAGCCAGCACAGCTTATCACGTCTTGGCTAACAATACGCCTACGAGCAGGAGTAGAGCCATCAAAGATCTTCGTGGATCTAATAACAGCCAAGGAGAAGCTGCTCATCGATCAAGATCGAGAACTGGTTACTAGTATCCTCGGATCATTAGGACTTTCAGACAGAGATTCGACTGAAGTTGACAACTCGATGTTATTGGAACATGGTTTGGACTCTAATCCGACCACATCCGACGACTCACGGGATAACACACCAAAGCGAAGCAGAAATTCGTCCCGCTCAAGATCAAGATCATTCTCTCGTAAGACAATGCCACCGACACCTAAATGGTGGTCTCATAAACGTTACTCCTCCTCATCCACCAGAGTCAATCATCTTTCTCCCTTTGGTGTGGATGGCGATAGAAGACCATCGTTACCGGTTATATCATCTCCTTCTCTGGTGTTCCCTTCATCATCACAATCACGCTTACCCATCCCGACATTACACTTCTCTACAAGTACCATCGATACCAGTGCGACTCTCGATCCTCGAACATCTTCCTCCGCCGAGGTAGACTCCCTTATGTCAACTACCGACCTTATGTCCACCATGTTAACCTTTCAGAACCCGGAAGACATGCGAATTATCCTGCTTGACCATCTCCTCGCATTGCGATACCGCCTTTCTTCCATTAGTGAAGACGATTGGTTTTTGGGACATGGTCGATACCGTGCTATCGATACGGTTAGAAACCTCGAGATTGGACTAGTCGGGAAGAGGGATGTCCTGGGTCTTCGAAACAACTTTGGGGAACTTCGCAAAACTTTTGGTCTACCTGATCCACTACCAATAGAATCTAGTTACAAGCCAAAACACCGTTCAACAGATGACATCGTCGAGCAATTCCCCATCGTTCCTCCTCGCCACTCGTTGGTCTCGGAATACTCCATTGACGTTCAACCTTATACATTGAATCAACCCCGACGTTCTCCATCCTTTGGGAGCTACAGAGAGCGCGATCAATCTTTCGATCTGGATCAGTATATTGCTGATATCACTCCGAGCTCTGATGACCACGATAATGCCCAGATTATCCCTATCAAGTTCGGGAACCAAGACAAGCGCAAGAGCACAGGTGCCGAATCGGCATTCACGATGATGACAAGACTCAGCGGCACCAACTCACGAAACCAATCACGAGCAGCTTGGAGGAGTTCTATGCTTAGTGATTTCACCATTCGTCATGCAACGAGGGAATACCCGCTTGTTTCTGTCGCCACCCGAGTACAGCTTCCGAGAAGGGTCAACTCGATGTGTGACTTGGGCGATACATACGATAGCAATCACGCTACTACAGTATCAGACGAGGAGTCATGGTTTCAAGTCGATCGACCAAATTCTAGAGCTCAATCATACTCGCAACCTGATCTTCTAGCATGTGTCAATCCGCCAAGTCTACCTACTTCCGTTGATGGACAAACGACCTCCAGTCATTCAACCATCCAAGAAGCACAAAACGTGCAAGCACGAATCGACAAGTACCAATGTGATCGACCAACTGTGCACGGCGATACTATTAGCAATGTTCACCGACCACCTGTTCTCATACCCACTCTTCCTGTATTCACGTTTGAGGATCAAACTTCTTCTTCCAGTCATGGTGTATACTTGACAGGAGGTATGGGCGGACTTAGCACACCTCCCGCATCACCACCTTTCTACTCTCCCGCCAGCCCAAGAACTCCAAATATCAGAAACCAAAGACATCTTCATCGACAATGGACTATAGTTGACGGCGAGCATGTCTCCCCCAACGCTTCACCTGAAACCAAAAACGACTCTACCGACTACTTCATTACTCCGAGGACCTCAAAAACCCCGATGATACCTGAGAGAATGTCGAGTATGCGGAAGACGAAGCCATTGCCAGATGTACCGAGACCAGTCACGCCATCAATATACGAGAGTCAACCGCCAACGAGTTTTAGTTGCATTCTCGCTTTGTTCGAGATTGTCCATGGAGTGGCCAGGCCAAGGGAACACTTGACTGTAGATGAGCTGCAAGCATCACTACAGAATATCATGGAAGATCAGTTGTCGGACGAAGACAAGGGGCATCTGAAGTGGTTACTGCTTCAAGTGGCTGCTATAGTGCGTGATCTCTTTACTCCTCTCACCACCACACTGACCCTGTAGATCGACGACCAGTCTTTCTCCTCCACTTTCAGTCACTTCTTGCATCTTTTGACACCCATACCCGTACCCGACCGGACTACCTCTCTGCCATCTCGATCACCTTATTTCAGAAACTATACCTACCCTCAGTCGAGTACCGAATCTATCGATTCGAGAAGCCCACAAACACCTCCTGTCAGTACTACCAGCCGAACTTCCCTCTCTGACGACAAGTCATCGACCTTTAGACCAATGCTTGGTCGTGCTGGTTCTTCCTCTAATTCACGCTTTTCGACTTTCTCAAGAAACTCCGCGCATACTTTCGGGATTCCTCAATGAGGGCTTATCTCTACATTCGGACTTTTCCCTTACACTGAAACCGCACTTCGTTGTATATGACATTCTTGTATCCTATAGAACACCTTTTTATATATTATTACTCCTTGACGACTGAAGATAATCAAGCATGCCCCACTACAGTAGATAGAACATGAAACGAAATCATCGATCATACGATCGTTTATGCTTATGAATGGCTGAAACATGCTGCACGTATGGAATACCGTCGAGCATCACCTTTGACCCAGAGTTCTCATTCAGGGATCAATCGTCTGGCATCAAACATGACTATAAAAGGTAGATAGAAAGTCCATTACTTTGACAATGTATTTCTTTGATCTTTTTCGCTTATTGTTCCTTCTCCTGGCTACACCCTCAGATTCATTACGAAAGCCACCATCCCATACTCGTGATATCGCATACTATAACCCTTATTGACCCTCTTCGTAGCTTTGACCCTCGTATTGCTCTTCGCCTTCACCCGCCAATTCTTGCTCGTACTCTTCGTCATCTTCCAGACCCGCATTGGCATCTGAAACGAGCTTTAGCATGGTATTGAAGCGGAGAAGAGGTAATCACTCACATTGGTCGTACTCGTTACACAGATCAGCCAAGTTAGATTCCGCTTCAGTGAACTCCATCTCGTCCCTAGAACAATCAGTATTATGACCTTGGGTACTCAGGTCGTTGGCTTACATTCCCTCGCCGGTGTACCTGAAGTAGGTTAGCTATCATACTAGGCTGGAGTATAGGAATACATACCAATGGGTGTATGCTCTTCGCTTGAATAGTTGTCTGAATTGTCCGTGACTTCGCTTGAAGACCTCTGTCAATGATATCAGCTCATGATCTCCTCTGTCAAGTCGAACGTACCGGATATAGCGGTAGTGTTAGCGACCAACGTAGCGGCGGTCGTTTGGCCGACCGGAGGTATGGTGCAAAGTGTTGTCAGCGACGAGTTGGGGATCTAAAACAGTCAGCCGTGATCCGGATGGGTAAATTGCAGCATTGCAGCACTTGACATACCCAGGGGACAAAGTTGGCAGAGTTCTACGACCGTCAGTCTCTGATTCCTTCTGTGGGGGAGGTAACCCACCTTGTTCTGGAACTCATACACGGCATTCTCCACTAGTCTGATCAGCATCTAAATGATGGTGGCTCCCATGGCAACTCACAATCTCTCATACTCAATTTACCTCTGTAGGCAACCGAGACCGTCAGGTATTTACCTAAAGACGGGTCGATAGCCGCCAACAAACTTTTACGTTGGAATAAGGCGGCAGTGAGGTCGTGAACGTTCGTTCCCTGGATCCTGTCAGCTTTGTCGCGTTGGCTATGAAACTAGCTCACAGTGTACGATTTCGAGGCGGTGGAGACGAGAGGAGCATAACCAGCGGTGAAGAAATGCAGTCGTGGGAAAGGAACTGAGTAAGTGAGCTCAAAGTTGGATGGCCTGGGACGACTAGCGTACTCATGTTGACAGCAAGCTTTCGTAGATCGGAGTTGAGGACACCGGGGCTGTAGATAGTCAGAAGTGTGACGAGTCAAGATTCCGTAACAGCTTACAATCGCAACGTAGCTGCATCAATTAGCTCTAGCTTGCTGGAATGAACCTGTTACTCACTGGTGAAACCCGCCATCACTTTGGCAACAACCGCATTCAGATCTTTATGACCTGGCGACTTGATCTTTAGTTCACTTGAACATATTTGGTACAAGGCTTCATTCTGAATGTATTAGCTTTGGCTTTCAACGATGAGGGACAGTTGGCAGCTCACATCGATACAACAGGTTATATCTGAGCTTTCTACCAATTGATGGGTCGACAAGATAGTGTTGTATGGCTCGACAACGGTTTCTGAGACTTTAGGCGATGGGAAGACGGAGAAGGTAGCGAGCATCCGATCAGAATATTCTTCCTTGATTTTGCCGAGGAGTAAAGCTCCGAGACCTGAACCTGTTCCCCCTCCTAAAGCTAGGTGTGTCAGTATCCGAATGGGTACTTAGTAAAATTGACACACAGTGCAAGAGCTGGAAACCCTGTAGCGAATCCGCATTCTCAGCTTGTGCTCTCAAGACATCCAAGATTGGGTCCATGAGCTCGGCACCTGTACGAATCAGCTCAATATCCATATGCGAGATTTGATGGCTGACCTTCAGTGTAGTATCCTTTCGCCCAATTGTTTCCTGCACCACTCTGTCCATGAACAAAAGTATCCGGTCTGAACAAGTTGGCGAGAGGTCCTGATCGTACAAGGTCGACGACAGCAGGTTCAAGATCTACTTGGATTGACCTTGGGACGTATTTCCTGTTTGAGGCCTCGGTGAAGTAGACATCAACTTTTAAGTAGTGTCAGCTCGTGCTACGTGCGAGTGTCTGAGTGGGCTTACGTCGCTCGAGTTGTAGTGGGTCGTTTCCAACGTATTTACCGGAATCTAAGGATGGTTAGGGGTTCAGCCGTGATTAGTGTATCATGGCGTACTGTCAACACCATGTTCCTGCGAAGATTAACATTGTCCCAGAAGTTATGCAGGATGCAGCTTACTAGTAAAAGGTTCTCCCAGAAAGCTGTACCGATTTGGTTACCAGCTGAATAGTCCGTCAATACCATCTTCCGTATTCTCCATATAATGCCTCAACCCACCTTGACCGACTATATGTTATTAGCACCTAATCCTGAATAGCAGAGGCTTCCACTGTGACATACCCGATATATTGATGATTTCTCTACCCATTTTGTGTATGAATCAATCTGGTCGAGATTGAAATGTGAGAGTAAAGCGCTTTGAAAGACTATTGTTTTTGTTTCAATTATGGACAACCTGGAAATGGGTCTGTGCGACGCGCCGGTTCTCATAGTCGTGCGGTGGAGGTGATAGATTTGATTCCGTCTTTGAGCTGATTAGCCATGTGAGTCTCACGTGGTTTAACCTTTCCCCCTTCGGTTGCTTGTCCTCTCTTGCGGAAACGTTGAGCATAGCAAACATCATTGAAGAGACCATTGTGGGTTTCAGTGTTTGGTGTAAGCATAGGATCAGTCATAAACGGACTACTTGGGATCGATACATTGCGACCTTTTCAACATACCTTTCGACACCAGATCTAGCTCCACCTCAGGCCAAGCTCGGACCAGCGCGTTTTGACGTTACTACGATCCGTGCATCTACAACTCAATTTTTGGAATATCAATAAGTAGAGTATCGATCTGACTACCTACTCTGTTACGAGTGACTTGTCGACACGACCATATTGACCACATCAATGACCTTCCAACATAGGTTATAAGCATAAAATAGAGGACGAGGTGAGCGAAGAGCTCGAAGAGCTCGAATGATGTTTCGTCCATTAATTGACTGTTTCTAGTACCATGTCCTCCTCTTACTCCCAGCCTCAATCACATCCATATGGCTCTACTTCGGCGTCAGCAGGCCCATCATCACATCGTCGACAATCATCCCGTGACGAATATCGTCATGTACCAGTCCCGCCGACCTCAGCACAGTCAAGTTCAGGAGGAGGGAGATTTGATGATGCTTCTGAGGATGAGAAGGGGAATTTCAATATGAATTCAACGTTGAGTTCATTGAATCAAATGACTACCTCGACTTCATCCTCTTCGCTTTACGGTCATTCGAGACGAGCTCCCCCTCCACCTGCTAATCCGACAATACCACCTTACTCAACTCCTTCGCGTATAGGTGATATATCCGGTCTTTCACCTCCATCGTCCAGAGATCGAATGACAAGCTCATCATCAATCACATCGATGAGCTCAATCATGAAGGGCAAAAGGGCGCCAGCACCAGCAGCATTAACTCTCAGTCCAAGCAGTGAACGTGTGAGGAAGGAGAATGAGCGGAATAGTATGGCTGGCCTAGGTAACGGTTTACCGTCAGGTTTAGATCGAGTGAGTAGTGTACATTTGCTTCGGTTACCGCTGACAACAGAAGACAACCTCTCAGCGCGTATCGAGACCGTTACCTGTACCCCCTCAACATCCACGTGCGGTCACTCAAGGCAATGGTCCACCTTCTGCGTTTCAACAAAACACCGACTCCCGTCTGCGTCAGTCTTCCATGTCAGCTCTCCCGACATCATCCTCGATACCGACAGTCCCTCTGTCAGCTGTAGGCGGGACATTTGGAGCAATTCGCGCGTCTATGGCAACGGATGAACCTCGAGCATCGTAAGTCTCAGCACGAAATCATCGCTGAATAACAGAATCGACTCGTATTATCTTCAATCATCTCCCATCGACCCTCAATATGGCAACAAATACCTGACACCCCACATGCAGTCTGCAGCCTTCTCACCATCATCTCCACCCGTGGATCCCTCTGGTATAGACAGGCAGACGTTGATAGGTGTAGGCGAACTAGCTACTCCCAGGTGGACAGCGAATCATCGACATTCCAGAACACCCAGTATGCCTTTTGATCTCGGTTCTAGTCCGGCTATGCCAGAACCACCGATCCGCTCTACGTCGAGGCCGAATTGGGCTCCTTCTCAACCTGGTATTGGATTAGGCGTGGGTGTCATGGAAGGTGTCAGGGAAGAATCACCCGCCAAAATTCCTTCAGTCCCTTCGTCTCGACAAGCAGAACCCATGATATCAACAACACTACGTGACGATCTGTTGTCGTTGAACAATCTCCCCGACTTTGACTTCGATTCAACGATGACTGCTGCTCTTGCTGCTTCCCTTTCAGTACCGGACAGCCTCACTCCGTCTCCTCAACCCAGTCGAACATACCGAACATCAATGCCGCCTGCCCAAGCCACGACTACTCCACCTGGGCCACCTCCCGCTCAGGTCCATGCCCTTCAACAGTTGCAATCCAGCACGACTCCAAACGTGTCTCCCGGCAGTGCACGTTCACGGATATACGCTAGACGTCTATCTCGTCAACAATCTGCTAATCAGACTCCCCAGGTCTATCCTGATCCGTACATCCCAGAACGATCCTCATCGAAGCAATCACCTCCAAATTCCGCTGACGCGTATAATCGACGTAGAACTCCACCAACAAGTCGAGAAGCAAGTCGGGAAGCGGTACCGCAGACCAAAGCTCGGCATAGTCCTGGTACACCGCATCATGATATCATAAAGCATTTCGCCCCGAGAGATTTTTCTCATCTACCACCCAGCCCATCGAGCGCTTCCATCAATCAGTTCTTGAGGGGATCCGGATCGGTTAACAACTTCGCATCCATGGGCACGCCGCCTGGAAGTAATCAGACAATATCAACCTCTTACTTTGGTACCACTTCCGGATCGCATAAGAACTTACACAGATCGAACTCTGGTAAAGCGGCTTCTTTGAAAACAGGCTGGGAGGGAAAGGACGTGGATCCCGATACGGCTGAAGCACTTCGTAAGCTTGATGGATTGAGTTCAACACCTGGTAAATCGAGGACTCCGAAAGGAAAGACATCAAGTCGGCCAGGTACTCCACCTACCAAGTCGAGATCTAGTGTACCGTCTTCGGAGAAGAAACCAACGCAAAAAGCAAGTATGAACAGTTTGAAAGGGGATGATTCGCCTTTGACCAACTGGGTTGATCTTGCGGATGATATTCCGGCTGTCCCCTCTCGACGGCAATCGACCAAACAGACTGCTACAGGCGAACTCGCTGCACCACCAGCAAAGCGAGAGTCTTCCTCATCAGCAAGTGCGGTGGGCACTCCTACTTCGAGAGATTCGCATTCAGTTCCGACTGCGTCTACCACCCCTTCATCCAATGGAGCTAAGGCGGAGAAGATGGGTAGGAGGGCGAGTGCAGGAAGTGATATTTCGACCCATAGTAATGCTGAAGCAGTGGTGGATGGAGCCGAAGTTATTGTTCCACCAGTCCCACCTTTACCCAAGGGATACACATCGATGCGCCAGGGTCTCGCCACGGGTTACGTTCCATTACAAGATGCTTCTTCTCATGGAACTCCAGAGGTACATTCACCCGGATCAGACTCTACTCGTCCTCGTGCGATGAACAAGAAATGGTCTTTTAGTTCTGCCCTGAGTCTCCGGCTGAACAATAAGGAATCATCCACATCACCAGTTGGATCACCAGTCTTATCCGAAGATAGGAAAAGTCCACAGACTCCCTGGTCGGAATTGGCTATACCTTCTCCTCAACCGGATTCAGGAAGTGAAGCGAATAATTCGAGATTTATCGAAGAATCGAGGTCTAATCACAGTATAACGCCAATTGCGACAAATCTCGCTGCTCCTCCAGCCGTGACAAAAGGTAGTTCAGCGTCTGGAAAACGATTGACTCCGTCGTCTATCCCTTTCTTCAGACGCACCTCTTCCAATTCCGTCCAGCAGAAGTCTTCACCGGATAACTCACCACCAGTATCCACCTTAATGCAACCTCCTCCGTTTACACGAAATCCCTCGACGAGTACCACCTCGAATGGGACAGTTAGGAAATCAGTCCTGGGTATGTCGATTCCGTCGATGTTGAGAGGGAGCTCCAAGAGGACTGTATCACAGCAGATACCGGTAGTGGAAGTACCGACAGTAGACATCAGGGCGGAGAAACCGGAATACGCTAGTACTGGTTGGACTGGAAGGAAGAGGGGCAAGGTGAGTGGTCTTAACGATCTCGCCAATAAGTAGACTCGCTAACTGAGATAGACCTTGTCGATCTCCGGAGACCTGCCTGCCAAGTTATCTGCTACACCTCTTGAAGTAATAGAATCACACACGATACGAGGCAAACAATCGGATAGCACAATCGGTCAGGGATCTTCCAACCATCCGAACGACAGTCAATCGACTATTCAAGGCAATCCCAGGAAATCAGGTTTACCTCCTATCGAAGGCTCACCTGGACTTCGTCAACCTGCTTCCAACGCTTCTTTGCGTGCCTCAGAATCACCAAGGAATATCCCCTCTGCCACGCCGACCAAGATACCTCGTATTGCAAGACCCGTCGAATCTCCTGCTACCAAAGGCAGTATGCCTCCACCATCTATGCCATTACCCACTAGTCGAAGTGGAAGTCTTCAGCATCATTCAAGGACAATGGCCCATACTTCCAGTATGTCTGCGATGAAGGATATCTCTGAGTTTGGCACTATGAATGGACAAAGCACACCTCGACAGAATGCCTCGGAAGCACACCGATCTAGGTTACTCGCTCCAATGTCGACAAGAACTGAGGGTAGGAGACAGGAAAAACATCGAGAACCGCTGGTTAGAGTCATCCAAGGTGGTGCTATACCTCCATCACGGCGAAATCTCCCTATCCCTCCTCCATCCTCGGTCACTGCTCCTACGGCTTCGTCTATCGCCAAGAGATCGTCGAGGGAATTCCGACCTCCAGCTGGATCAAGACATAATTCAGGTACAGGAAGTGCTTCCAATAGTCGACAGAATACGCCATCGGAAAGTTCGTCTCAACCCATCAAACCGTCGAAATCGCTTCACACGAAATTATCAATCCCGACAGCAACCAAATTACCCTCCTCTTCCTCGATGGGTGCTTCTGGTTCTGGATCAAGGAGTAATTCCCTAGTGCCAAGTCCATCGGAGAGTACAATGGAAGATGATGAGAGTCAAGCGGATGCTGAGATGATGGCTTATGTGAAGAGGAGGAAGGTCCGACATGCAGCTGGTAAGAAGGAGGATCTGTCGGATATCAATGGGTTCCCAGAGGATACTTCGCCGGTTGAGCCAATATCTCAGAGATGTGAGTGATGAATGGCGGGAGAAGCAGGAGTGGTACTGATACTCAAAGCGTTCGTCACTAGGAACCTCGCTTCCATGTCGGATATTGAACGAAGGGAAGTTCTCGATTTCGACCAGATCTTCTTCTCGCCAACCAGGAAGATCACTCGACCTCCTGGATCCAACGGCGCAATCTATAATCACGGGTATGATGATGAGCGAGGTGATTATATCGTCGTTAACGGCGATCATCTTTGTTATCGATATGAAGTCACAGGAATGCTCGGTAAAGGTTCATTCGGTCAAGTCGTCCAATGTCGAGATCATAAGACAGGAGGTTCAGTCGCAGTCAAAATTATCCGGAATAAGAAGAGGTTCCATGCCCAAGCTCTTGTCGAAGTCAAAATTCTACAACAATTGGTAGCATGGGATCCGGAAGACCGACATTATATGGTTAGAATGACGGACCATTTCTATTTCAGAAGTCATTTGTGTATAGTCACGGAGATGCTTAGTATTAACCTGTACGAGTTGATCAAGGCGAATCAGTTCATGGGGTTCTCGACGGTGTTGATAAGGAGATTTACGGTACAGATGCTGTCATCGTTACAGTTGATGAGATCGCATCGGATCGTTCATTGTGATCTGAAACCAGAGGTGAGCTTTATTGTCTAAGACGAGCATCAAGCTGATCACTGCAGAACATCCTCTTGTGTCATCCCATGAAGAGCGGTATCAAAATCATTGACTTCGGTTCGAGTTGTCTCGAAACGGAGAAAGGTGAGTGCACATGATTAGAAGCTCGCTGATCTTTAGTCTACACTTATATCCAATCGCGATTCTACCGAAGTCCCGAGGTCATCTTGGGTATGAATTACGCTATGGCTATTGATATGTGGAGTTTGGGCTGTATTTTGGCGGAATTGTACACTGGTGTACCAATCTTCCCAGGGGAGAACGAACAAGAGCAACTGGCTTGTATCATGGAGGTTCTGGGAGCACCTGAAAAGTACCTTATCGACCGGTCATCGCGAAAGAAGAGCTTCTTTGGTGAATTTAAACCGGTTCATGTGACAATGCCAGGCTGACCCTTGTAGACTCGACTGGCCAACCTAGACCATTTGTCAATGGAAAGGGCAAGAGAAGACGACCAGGAGCGAAAACTCTCGGATCGATACTTAAATGTAACGACGAGCTCTTCCTTGATTTCATTTCCAAATGCCTGACTTGGGATCCGGATAAGAGGTTAAAACCCCAACCTGCTCTTCGACATCCTTGGATTTTGGCGGGACGGCGTAGACAGGCACCTATAGCGCCTTTGACTTCGGCCCGATCGTCAAGAATTGAATCTTCATCGAGCGCGAATATGGCAGGAGCGAGCGCTGCGTATTCCAGTAGCAAAGATAAGAAGAATCTCATGATCTCGCCCCCTACGCCGTTAATGGCTAGAGTTCCAACGGGATCATCGAGTAACGCTATGAATGGAACGTCAGGAGGATCTAAGATGGTTCAATCGAGCTCGGCAGCGAGAATGGTCTCTGGGTCCTCATACAAATGAGGTGAACGGTGAGTATAGACTTGTCCATCTCGGGGGCATTCCAGCTGAAAACGCTAGATAAACGCCTGATCACATATTCACTCATGTGCATATCTATTCTACCGGCATTTTACTATACTTTGAGAAGTCATCACGAGATTTTTTACGCTTTCCATACTTCACGACCGTCATGATTTGAATCCTATCTGTGTGAATCGCATGCAATGGATATGATATGAACCGGGTTTTGAAGTAGCTCGGGCGTGAGTGAGGCGTGCATGCTTCATGGCCTCTTTTCCAACTCAATTGCCTGGAGTTCTATTCTCTAGTCCTATTATTTGACCATGTTTCGATGCTATCGATAAGGAGACCATCGGAGAAAGTTAACCACGCCTCACGAGCACAGGTTGATCCTATCATTACGGAATGGAAGATGGCGTGAACATGAAGCCGAGGGGCGAGATAGTCTGCCGACCAGAGTGTACGGCTTTGTTCCAAGCCGTATGCCAGCATTGAGATCTATGGGAAAGTGATCAGGTTTTATCAAGAGGAAGAAGAGAAAGAAAGAAATGAGACGCGAAAGTGGAGGTCAGCATTGTCTTTGGGACAGGAACAGAGGGTGAGGTGGAGGTTCGTCACCTAAAACGCGTTTCGGCTTGATGAGGTCATGTTCAGAGCGGACAGGGTTTGAAAGGAAAAAAGGTCCTGCCGAGTGGCAAAGCGGGGTTAAAGTTCTCTGTCGCCCATATAGACGTGACTGGTCATTTTCATTTGGTTCATCCTTCTCTTTCTTCATCTTCATCTTCAGACAATTTCAGACATAACGGTTCGACTTTCATACCACTGGAATTCGTATAAGAACATTGCTCAGACGACCACCTTTCAGTACCGGGTTGCCTTACCAGTCACAGAATTCAAGATCAAATCACGCTTTGACAGCGCACTTCACCGACGCGACCGATTTTTATCATGACGACTTTCAGAAGACACCCAATGCATATCGCTCTTCCACAGCGACTAGCCAGCTTTTCACAGTACGTGACGTGTCTTCAACCTCTTTGGACCATATCTAACGACCGACAGAGATTCGGATACATCAAGTCCTTCAACACCGGCACCGCACACACCTTTTCCATACGAATTTGTGAGTCTCGATCTTGGACTTTCCACTTGAGATCTGACTAATATTTAAAAGGATTTTGGTGTCGATTTAGCTGCTCAACATGATAAGAATGGACTCAAGTTGGATGAGATGAACTTCAGCTCTCTTTCTGGGATAAAGAGAACACGCGACTCGGACGACCGATCAGTCGAACCTGAATGGACACAAGAAGAGATCGACGAACTACAATCTGTAGGTTATTCTACCTTGGCATACTTTCAGAATACTTGCTGACACGCGCAGACACTCCAACACCCATATCGACCTCTCTCTGCTTCGTACCCACCAGGGGAACTACCTCCTCCTGGTATCATCGATGAGCTTACCAACCAAATCATTGCTTTCGCCTTCAAGAAGACACCCGCCAAGGCGCGAAAACAAGACGCGTCTAGCTCCCCATCATCTTCAGAGGAGGGAGATGTATCATGGACTCACTCTTGGGATGCGACAAGGAGGAAGATCTTCGATATCGCCCTAGCGGAGAGTAGATTAGGTCAAGATTTAGATCGGAAAGCGCCAAGAGACGAACGGTTAAGCCGACCTGGATTGAAGAGAGTCGACAGTATGGACTTCCTAGACCAAGCTGAGGAGCCTATCGACAACACTAAACGAGCCTTGAAATTATCGACGAGTTTACAGAACAGCGCGAAACATGACATCATCGGGTTCAGCAGGTCCAACTCGGAATCCTCGCTAAATATATCTGCTCCCAGCACTCTACCACTCGACGCACCCTGTACCGCCATCACCGTCACGCCTGCGTCGCCGCAACAACCACAACTCATACGACGAAAAAGCTCATTCCGTGGAGTAGGCACGCGACCGGAAAGACCGACCTCATTGTTACAACGAGGAAGAAGTTTCACCGCGAGTGACCTCGCAGCTGAAGCTGAGACCGACGCCAACACATCTGCCCCTAAGTCTTCGGAGTCTAGCCAAACGGCACAACCAAGAAAAACATCACTACCGATAATGCAGCTGACTACTTTGCCCACACGAAAGTCTCTTGCGGCATCCCCAACGCCGGTCACACGATCACAGTCATCTTCAGCGCTTCATCCCGGCCACACCACTCGGGACAAGTTCATGGTACATGAGCCAAGCACTACAGACCGCGCGGTTCTTGCCATTCCACTCAGCCTTTCTCCTTCACCGGTAGCTGCACCTTTGCCGAAGATTCACTCTGAATGGAGTGATTCTGAGGACGAAGGGCCGATTCAATGCCGAGCCACCAAGAAAGTCAAGACGCCCAAACCCAAATTACAAGGAAGGGTCATGAAACTAGACTTAAGTTTCGGATCTGGTAGCCTAGATGACGCTGCTCTCAGAAGCCCATTCGAAGAGAAGGGCGGGTTCCCATTTTAGACGGGTCACTTTGCTTTCGCTATCTCGCAATCGTTCTCCATCAATATTTGATATATCGATCTTTACTTCGCTTAACACTGCCCATACTGTTCTGTTCAAACACGCATTATTATCCCATCTTCCTTCACCATCGCTAATAGCACAAACTTTCCCCCTTCGTCTTTGTCTTTTGATTTTTGGTCCTCTTTCCAGTCTTATCATACATTGTGTGTATCTAGTAGTGTCTCCCATATATATATGATTGATATCAGTAATCCGTATCGAGTAATGCATATGTCCTGTGTTTGCGCTTTGTGGGGATCCATCGATACTCTAATGCCGATTCGTCCACATACGCCCAAATATACTAGCACAAGAAAGATAGCGATCGACGACAGTGGAACCCGGATTGCACCCTGGTATGCAAAGGATTGTCCGCTCAACAAGTGTTTTCGAGTGTGGATGAGTTTATGACCGCTGTTTGAAAGTGACCTATATCTACGGCCATAGAATTTAGAAAACTCCGCATCCCGTCTGCTCTGCGCAGATAAGCTGAATATCGCCTAGTTAGTACCAAGGTGGGGGACCACTTGGGAATCCTAGGTGCTGTAGTTTTTGCCTTTTGGGAGACTGCGAGTAAAGCGAGAGAAGAAGACGGGAGAGGATGGGGAGGACACCTGGAAGGAATTGCCTTTACCCGATTGTGACCGAGTATGAGAGGCATGAACATGGATGCGGTGGAAGTCGAGGAGCCAGTCTGAACCTTCTGACCGCTGACTGGCATCATTACATGCATAACTATACGAGAAGAGCGAGCAAGGATCGCCCAGAAAGGTAAGAAGAAAGATGAATTCCAACTTTTTGTTTAATTATGTTACCCCTTTATCGGCTCTACTATCGTCCGCCGGAATTCAAGCTTCGCTCATGTCTGTTGCTTTGGTGTTGTTGTTTTACCCTTGTCCTTGCTGATTCGTGCTCGTTTGCTATCGCACTGGCCTGACTGAGATATTCGACCAGTCATGGCACAGCCGACTACGGGAGTGACGGCTCCCGCGCCCGTCCGTCCTACTCCAGCTCGACCTACGACCGGTCGACACGACATGAGTTCTGTTCTTTCGAATCTGGGTAATTTGCTGGCTATGGATCGGGACAATAAACTGTCAGAGTTACAGCTGGTGCAGGTGAGCTGAAACTCAACACTTATCTTCTGGGTATGTAACAATAGCTGACGAGATTAGCTTCGTTCACTGATATATGGTCAAACTCGACATATCACTTTACAGACATTACTGAAGAATCAACCTAATCCGTTATTAACTCTTCCTGCCCATCTCAATCCAGCTTTAGCATGGAAGAATCATGCGCCATTGATCAGTCATGAGCAGTTTCAAACGAATATATCGAATGCTACAGCCGAAGCGCAGAGGGTCTTACATGCTTTGTTACCTATGCCGAAAGTGAAAGAATTGCTGGCTTTGGGATTGGAGCAGAGGAACGCTTTATTAGCAAAGGTGAGTTAATCTTCCTTTTCAACTTCTTGATAATGCTGGAGAAGAGGAAACATTATGGTGTCATTCCGATAATATGCTGGTCAAACAGGCGTTGACGATAATTTCAGGACCTGGTAATGAAGAATCGATTTACTGTTTCCGTTACGTTATATAACAAAGGTCCAGCAGGATTCATTAATGCTCAACGATCCAATACCGCCACGTCAGCTTCTGGGACCAATACGCCAAATGCAGGTCAATCGCCTAGTGCAGCTGCCAACCCGTCTACCCAGCAAGCTACCACTAGTCAAGTTCGTCCTCCGCCTTCCGGTCAACCTCAGGCTGCGGGACAAAACCCAAATAACAACGCCTTCAGCACTAACAATGCTAATAACCAAAACATTCAAAACGCCCAGACGAACCCAAGTAATGCTACTCAGACCGGGCCGAATGGTGTGACCACGACGTCTATACCATCACAAATGAATCAGATAAATCAACCTCCTATGAAACTCGAACTACCCCCACTTCCCACTTTACCACCCGTTATTCGACCTCCATTACCCCCGCCAGTCCCTGTAGAACCCGAAGAACATAGGAGAAAGAGGAAAATGAATGAATGGCTAAAAGAGGAAAGACCAGGTATGGAGTTTGAGATGGGGACGCATGAGGTGAGTAGTTTGCCTGTGACTCCAAACTGTGTGAGCTGATCATGTTCAGTTTTTCAGTAAGGTGATTGACGAGATGGTGATTGATGCGGCGAGAGCGGCAGCCAGATTGGCTAAACATAGAAAAGCCGAAAGAGTCGGAGTGAGAGACATGGCTTTTGGTTTGGGTAAGTTCATCTTGTGATTGAATATCACTCCATCGGAAACTAATATTTCAGATCAAATGTTCGGCATAACTGTCCCAGGATTTAATGCCCAAATACCTGAACGCCAACATACAGTGCCCGAAGGTGAAAGGAAACGGGGTAAAGCGGTAGTACCTCGTACGGCAAAGACAAGCGGGACAGGAGGACGTAAAGAGGATGAATAGATTGAGAATAGATTGATAGGAACAGAAATCAGTAGGTTGTATCTGTATGTTTCGTTTCTTCATTCCACACAGGGTGAAGAGGTGCTGATGTGAGATAGATATAAAATAATTCTGACCCTTTGTGTATACATACATGTAACGAATTTCATGATGATCGGCCTGATTCTGCGGTGTGACTTGCCGATGGAGAGCGCAGAACCTTAGAAGACACCCGCGAGAGTATCGCGCAACCAAGGTAGACACAGGTAGACGGGTACTGACACAGTACATACATATCCACAACTACAGATCAGCAATACCCACTGGTGGATCCACATACTCCACCCAAACCCAAAGGTACCATCCCCATCAAACCCCTGGTTTCAAGTGATTTCCTACTTTTCCGGATTCCCACGACGATCCTTCCACACACATCCTTTAAATTACTCATCAACATCAAATTCACAGGACACCATAAGGTGTTCTCGGTCTCGTGGAGAGAGAAGAGATGCTATATATAATCTCCCACAAGGATCCCTCTCCCTTCATTTCCTTTCCATCACCAACTGACAGTTCAATGATACAGGCAAAAATGGGAACATCTCAAAACACTTCGACGACAGAGATACCTACCCTCATCACTTCCAAACCAGCTTCTATCAAGAGTAAATCCACTTTGATCTCACCTACGTCTTCCGATCCCACCGATTATCACCTCGACAAGTATCAAGGGATAGATGATATTTCCGATCATGTTGGTGCTGAAGTCAAAATCTCCTCGAAACGCAAATGGGGAATGTTGATCGTATTCTGTATATCATACTATCTCGATCTTGCTGGTCGTAACTCGGTTATCGTCTTTGTCCCGGATATCTCCAAGGATCTTAAGATTGATTATGAGACTTCAACCTGGATCTTAGTATGTGTACCTGTTGCTTGGTGAATTGTATAATGGGCTGATGTAAAGTAGAACTCATATGGCGCACCATTCTGCTCATTCTTACTCCTTTTTGGTCGAGTATCCGATTTATACTCTGCTAAACCTGTATTCATCATTGGTTTTATCCTTTCAGCTGTATTCAGCTTGATTGTCAGTTTCATGACAAATCAATATGCTTTCTATGTCCTTAGAGCCGCGTGGGGCGTTGCTGCGGCTGCTACGGTGAGTATCCTACAACACCAAATGAGTCTTTCTGAATAGACAGATCCCTTCGGCTTTTCGATTGATACTGGCGACATTTGAAGAAGATGAGAATCAGAAGGCTTTGGCGTACTTTGGACTTAGTGGAGCACTTGCTAATGCTACTGGTGAGGCTAATTTGCTCCGTCATAATATACGTCAAGCTGATCATCAAAGGTCTTGTATTGGGAGGAGCATTCGGGACAATCAACGGTACAGGTCAAATGGCTCCTTGGCGATGGTTCTGTCGATTCTGCCCTGCTGTATCGTGAGTAACCCTCGCACTGGACATTCGCATCGTTTTACTGACATGATCCAGTCTACCATTCGCTATCCTCGCGTGTTTCCTCATTCCATCCACCAAAGGCCAACATACCCAGGTCCACCAAAGATGGCGCCATCTCGATCTCATCGGTTCATTCTTGATTTTAGCAGCTTTGCTTCTACTTAATATCGGTTTGACAATGGGTGCAGCAGAAGGTTGGAAGAATGTCAAGTTCCTACTCCCATTTTGCCTATCGTGGCCTGTCTTCGTGGCTTTCTTCATCTGGGAATGGAGGATGCCACAGGATCAAGCATTGTTACCTACTCAAATCTGGAAAACACCAAATTTAAAGTTGATGTGTTTCGTTGCTATACATCTGTTCGCGTGGGTTGTGGTAAGTTTTTGTCATTTATAATTCCGACTGAAACTATCACTGACTGACGTAAATCAGTGCGGGCAGTTACCCTTGGTGGAGCGATACGATGGTATACGGTGAATCTCAAATCAAGGCGGCTATACGTGTACTTCCCCAAGGTATCGCCATGTGTATCATGGTGATCCTTGCAGCGTGAGCTGGTCCTTTTGCCTCGGATGTACAACGCTGAGAACTTGTTAGACCCATGATCAAGAAAGTAAAGAATATGAGATATCCAATAGGTATTTCCTTTTTGGTCGGTGCTGCCGCCTATGTTCCTTGGATCTTTGGAAAAGGCGGTGTTGGTAATCTATACTGGCGGTACTACTTTCCTACTTTCGTCATTGGGCCTATTGCCTTGGCCACTGCTTTCCTCGGAGTCAAGTGAGTTTGGACTGGCTTCAAGAATTTCGCAACAAGGCGAAAGTGCTGACACTCCCAGTATCACCATCATGACGAGTGTTCCAGCGAAGAGTGCGGGTGTCGTCGGTGCACTCTTCCAGGCCAGTCTACAGGTAGATCCCTAACTCCTTAGAGGATGATTGTTCTCCGCTGATATAATGTAGACTGGAGTAGTGACTTCTCTCAGTATCCAAGCAGGACTGTTGACCATTCATCAAGGATCAATTTCAAATTTCAAGAATGTCCAAACATCATTCTGGTTTCAGTTTGTTTGGGGTGTACTTTGTGCATTGCTTGTATTGGTATTTTTCAGGTCGAAGACGAAGGATGTGGAGGATGAGGAAAGGGAGGGGCCGGTACTCAGCCCTGTGACCGACCGAAAGGATTAAGCCTGGGATATAAAAGGATTTTGGTAACCTGAGCTCATTTGCGATAGTCCAATGCTGTTTCCAATGTACCTAGCTGTATGCATGTTTATACAATTTCGGAAACCTACTGTGGTTTCTCCGTTACCATCAATCCATCTTTATCGTACCAAAGCTCGGTCACCGTCGCGCTACGCAGATGATCAACACCTTTGCTAACCTCGCAATTGTGGTGGAAGAGCCATAGTCTTTCTTCATGCTCTACAATCGAGTGATGCGTCGTCCAACCTAGAACTGGGTCGAGAACCTTTCCTTTGTAGGTAAATGGACCATAAGGCGATTTACTCGTACCGTAAACGATGAAATGAGTGTCACCAGTCGAATAAGAGAAATAATACGTATCTCCCTTTTTGTGTACCCAACTCGCTTCGAAGAATCGTCTATCGTGATCATCGGCCAAAAGGTCATTTCCATCTTCATCGATTAATCGGACTTCTTTGACGTCCTCTGCGAAGGTATGATAATCGTCAGACATTTTTGCTACTCTCGGTCGAAGTGCGATGACTCCATCACCAGAAGGTTCATGTGGTCCATCTTTACTAGCATCAAACTTATCGCCAGTAGGTGTAGAATAACATTGTAATTGACCTCCCCAGATACCGCCAAAGTAGCAGTATACATTTCCGTCATCATCGGTGAATGTGGCAGGGTCGATAGTGAATGATTTAGGGATAGGTTCTGGGTCGGCAGTGAATGGTCCTTCGGGTTTGTCTCCCACGGCAATACCGAGTCTGAAGATTCCTGATTGATCAGTTCTATCTCCAATCCGTGAAAAAGAAAACAACTCACCCTCTTGGTCTCGAGCGGGGAAACATAGGTAGTATTTACCATCCTTTCCTTGGAAAGCGTCTGGCGCCCATAATTGCTTACTGGCCCATTTAACATCTTCAACCTTCAATCCAACTCCATGATCTGTTACTGGTGCTCCGACTCTGTCCATTGAGATAACATGGTAATCAGCCATATCATATTGATCTCCTCGATCATTAAACTTGATATCCGTCTCTCTGTCATGACTGGGGTAAACGTAGATTCTTCCGTTGAAGACGTGAGCCGAAGGGTCGGCCACGTAGATACTCGATATTAATGGTCCACTAGACATGATTTTGTGTTCTTGAGTGAATCTGGGTTGACGGTGGGGGTCCTATCGTCTAAAGATATCATTGTCTTCAAACATATATAGGTCAACATGTATCTGCCGAGAACTCGCCGGGAATCTATTAACCGGAAACACTCCAGCTTAGATCCACGTGGATATCATCCTTCGGATCCGATAAGATACCCGAGTATCTGTACTATCGACAAGCAGTGACGAGCAAACCTCCGATATCAGCATTGGACACAGGTGATGGGTCAAACAAGGCGTATACTGGTCAGCCATCCGCCCTTCTTACCTCTCTTCACCGACTCCTGAGTTTCAACAGGTCGTGTAGATTCCATGGGGTTGTTCCCGTTAGGAGCCACAGCTACCAAGTTTGACAGGATACAGGGTAGCTTGATTGGACAGGGACGACTGCGCCACTTGTCAGAGATCAGTCTTCGTTACCCTGATGGAATGGAGTGAACTGGAGCCTTTGCTGAAATAGTCCAGCTGATTGAACAAGCTGGCCACATTGCAATAATGAAATCCGCTTTCCAACTCGGTCAGACTGAACTGACGCATGCCCCTCTGACTGACAGGGTCATAGTCTGCATCAAAAAACACGTCAGTTGAAGGAGGTGACGAAAGGCTGGACAATTGAAATGACGATAGCAGGATGTAAAAGCAAGAGACGAACACCGACCGAAGCTTACCCAGCATGTGAAGGTGTAGTTAGCGACCAATCTCGTAACGAGGGAACAACAACATCTTCGGCAGCGCAGCGTAAATCACCGGGATCTACAGGTACCCAGTGAAACCGCTCGAGACGCAGTATCACCCTGATATTAGGATAACTTTTGCTTGCGGCGACTGCACCTATGACCAGATTCACATGTGAAAGACCCGTCATACGGGCTGTCAAACACAAGCGAGGTGAGTATCCTTCAATTTATGTATCATTGAGGACTCTATACGGCGATCATTCTTGACATGCTTCTCGTTCTTTTAGATTTCGGTATGCGCCGTTGATCAGATATTCCTATGTTTAGATCTGTAATTTCGGGAAGATTCTGTAGACGAAATCCAGGAAGCATTCAGATGCAAACCTGTATGTCTCCTCACTATGTGCTACTCTGCGGTCCAGGGGATTCCCAATATCTGACCTTGATACCGAGGGTTTCCCATCTGTGGGAATGGTATATCGAACGCTCCGCTACAATCAGCCACAACATACGAGGCAGATGAAGATTCCTGATCTACGTTAATTTACGAACAAGCAGCATGTCAGATCTCTGTGATATTGAATAAGCCACATCCGAAGGGTTATTGAGACTGCCGAAGATGTTTCACATTATTCGAATTTACCCGCGACGGGTCTAGACCGATCGGAACAAAAGGTTAAAAGATACAAAATCCATCGCTTTCACCCTTGACCTTTTACCTCACACGGGCGGCCCCGTCTGTCATCATTCAATACGAGGCGGCAAGCCTTGTCAAAACCATCCCGGTCAAGCTCACGCACTCCCGTGGGTGTGCCGTTTATACCCTATGAGCATGTGAGAAAAAGTAAACAGGACACCCTTGTTCTATGCTTGTTCCCGTTCTTCTTCATCCTCAATATATACTCCGTGATCGAGCCTCGTCCGAAACCCCTTTGTTAGTTTATGCTATTATACGGGAAGCAATTGATAGAAGGCGTGTGAATAGGATAATACGGAAAGTGAAAGTGCGGGAGCCAAGGGAAGTATGATGACGGATTAAACTCTTCTGCTTCGTACCTTGCGTCCTTCCCCCTCCCTCATTCGGATCTGGATGATCATATTTCGTTGTCACAGTTACTCG
>JALPCA010000055.1:0-28808 GCA_026538345.1 Cryptococcus sp. GC_Crypt_4 | reverse complement strand
GGAAAGGATCGATTGAATATATTTCAATGGATCTTTAAGTGGAGAATTCAAAATATCTTAATAGGAAGCACGTGACCTTTGCAGGTTTTTATCAATCAGATTAGATCCCTTCATGACTCATCGCCACCCGAATAAAGGATTTGATATAAATACTTCCGTTATCGGTTCTTCTCGGCCGGACATCGCCGAGACTTCTTGTCACGATACTCACAGGGAAATCTAGCAACCACCTCCTATACCATAATACAACCATATACAACTACTATTCAACTCACTTGTCTATATAGTATAAGCAAAAATGTTCTCAAGAGCAGCGTCAAGAAGTATAGTGTCACCCCTGCGGTCATTCCAGGTAAGTAGTTGCCCTACAAGTCTCTGTTTCACCCTAACTGACAATGTTATTTTAGGTCTCGACAAGAGCTTACAACTCTGCCTTCCAGTCATCAACACCTACCTCTGCCTTTGCTGGTAAGAAGGGTGCCAATGTCAGCTTTTTTCTTCAGAAGTAAGGTATCAAGCTGATTCAAATAGGGAAACTACCTTGTTACCATGATCCCAGGAGACGGTTAGCCTTGAAAATACCGGAGAGAAGGATGAAAACTAATATTAAACTAGGTATCGGACCAGAGATCGCTGAATCCGTCCGACAAATCTTCAAGGCCGCCAAGGTGAGTCTTCATGACCCCGTCGCGGTTGATCACCTCTGACACTATTAGGCCCCAATTGACTGGGAAGATGTAGATGTTACTCCTATTTTGGTTGACGGAAAGACTGCCATCCCACAAGTCGCCATCGATTCTATCAAGAAGAACACTGTCGCTCTTAAAGGCCCTCTCGCTACTCCTATCGGAAAAGGTCACGTTTCACTGAATTTAACATTGAGAAGAACTTTCTCTCTGTTTGCCAACGTTAGACCATGTGTTTCTATCCAAGGATACAAAACCGCTTACGATAACGTTAACACTGTGAGTGTCTTTAAGATCTAAGTGAAGGGTCGGTGGCTGTCGAGAGGGAGTCGGAATCTGTCTTGGACGTGAAGGGGATAGGGTATCGAAAATGTGGTTTTTTATCAGTACTGACATACCACAGGTCCTCATCCGGGAGAACACTGAGGGAGAGTACTCTGGTATTGAGCACGAGGTGAGTTGCTCTTCTGGCTAAAAGCCAACTTTTCTGACATTGCCAGATCGTCGACGGTGTAGTCCAGTCCATCAAACTTATCACCTACGAAGCTTCAGAGCGAGTCGCTCGATATGCTTTCCACTACGCCTCAGAACACGGCCGACCAGAGGTCACCGCTGTCCACAAGGCCCCTATCATGTGAGTTTTATCGCTGATGCTCTATGAAGAGCCTACACTGACCTGAATTCCAGGAAGATGTCCGACGGAATGTTCCTTACCGCTTGTCGAGCTGTTGCCAAAGAGTACCCTAACGTAAAGTACACTGAGGACTTGCTCGACCGAGTCTGTCTTCGAATCGCTACCGACCCAACCCCATTCTCCGACCGAGTCATGGTCATGCCAAACTTGTAAGACACGACTTTGACCGTGCTGAGATTAATCACTGACGCCCCCAGGTACGGTGACATTCTATCCGATTTATCCGCCGGTCTTATCGGTGGTCTCGGTCTTACACCATCTGGTAACATCGGTAAGGATGCTTCCATCTTTGAGGCTGTCCACGGTTCCGCTCCAGATATCGAGGGTAAAGGTCTTGCCAACCCAACTGCTCTCCTCCTTTCCGCCTTGATGATGTTGAGGTGAGCTCTTGGTTCCACAACTCGCACTGCAGAACTGACCCCTTGTCAGACACATGAACCTCTTCGAGGTTGCCGACAAAATCGAGAAGGCTACTTTGGGTACAATTGCTGAGGGTAAACACATCACTGGAGATTTAGGAGGAAAGGCTGGTACCCAAGAGTACACTGACGCCATTCTCAGACGACTTTAAGCGGGAGAATGGAACTATAGCTGAATTAGAAATATCATCTAAAATGCATAGACTTTTGTCGCCATTATGATCACTATATACATTATTCCCTTTATTCCAATTCTGTACACTCAGATGAGATCACGATGAAGCTGCTACGGGGGTCGCAACAACCCAGCTCGGCGCGCCTTTACGCTTCTTCGAGCTCTTTCCTCCTTCTGATTCACGTCTTTTCTTCATCTCAGCTACGGGAGTGACCATCTCTGTTGGTGTAGGATTGGATGATGGTGTTTGTTGACTACCCTTTGACTTTCGAGATTTCACCTTTGTCGGGGTGGCATCTGGTGGAGATGAAGGCGGTAGACCATTGATAGTGGTCACTTCAACCTCGATATTGTCTTTTCGCTTCCCTTTATCTTTCTTCTTTTGTGATTTTGTTGTTGGTGTTTTACTGATGATAGGCGATGATGGTGCAGCAGCTGAAGCGTCACTGATTTCCCCTTCCTCATCATCTTCTCCAAGTCGTGGCGCGACCGAAGATGATCTCAATTGATCAAATCCTTCTCCTTCTTCTACTTCGTTACCTGACTGTTCGTCATGTCCATTGAACCCATTGGTGGATCCACTGTATTCGCTCGGTCGGAAAGAGATTGAAGCTGGACTAGCAGGTGGTAATGTAGATGAATCCCTAGTAAGTCGTTCAACCTCATAAGGTCGAACGGAGTTTATTGGCGCATGAGAATCGATAAGTCTGATCAAGTGGGATATCGACGCAGTTCGATAAGCTCCGAAAGATGGTTTGACAGGAATAGATCGTCTTGATGATTTAGTATTCTTGGGTTTAGGTGTGATACTCGTCAAGTCGGGGTTGGTTGATATTGGTAAATCTGCTTCGGATCTCCTACTTCTCTTCTTAGATTTTGTTGAAGCTTCGACGGAAGGTTCTGTACCGTTTATTACTGGTGAGATGGTGGATGACGATATAGCAGGTGCGGATTTTCGAGATTGTCGTTTCTTCTTGGGAAGTGGAGAAGTTGAACTGCTAGAAGCCGCTCCGGTATGTCCAAATGGGTCGACTGACAAGAAACGAGATAGATGAAAAGCGTGAAGATCCGCCTCTGTGATTGTCGGGACGACCATTGTATCGTCGGGATTCTGGCCGTGGTGTGGTATGGAGTTTTTATTCTTTGACAGTGAGAAGACTATACTCAGAACTTTGATGTTGTTTACAAGGGAAGAGCAAGATTTGATTCCGTTTTCGGCAGGCAACATGAGGTGCAGTGGCAACTTCAGGTCAAGACAATACTGTATATCATTGGGGATCCAAGAGCCTCGTACGGTAAATTGATGGTATTCAGGCGATACATCAATAACAAACAAGAAATGATAACATAACAGTACTATACAACTGTGATAAATGATACGTCCAGTATATCTCCACATCTATAACCGGATCTTCCTCTCCGCAAATGTACTCAACATGCCGCTCGCTCTGGTAGCTGCTTCTCGTACAGTTTTAGTAATCTAAATCTTGCGTCAGTCTTTGATCGCTCTCCGAAACAATCCTTGGACTTACAAATCCATTCCTTCCTCTAATGGCAGAGTTACGAATCGATGACTCAACGTTGGAATCTCCTTAGTGGCAGATCGTATCTTCGGTATCAACCTAGCTGCTTCACCTGTAGTCTCTCCTAATTGGCGTAATTTCGGTATCGGAACCTCATCTGCCCATTTTGGATCGCGAGGTCGATATTCCAGCGATTGTGGTGTCTCGCTCTCCATCTCCGTACTCGCTTCGTCCTTCTTCTTGTCGTTTGATGGTATTTTACCCGATAACATTGGGTCCGTTCGTCTCATTCGTGCCATTTGTTGCTCGTCCAGTCCTTTGAGTAACTTCTTGAAAGCGAGATAAGCCCTTTCGAAGAAATTCGGCATGATTCCGATATCGCCATCTGTCTCTCCCCAGATCAAATCAAAGTCGAAATCGAGAACATGTGGATCGTTGTACTCTTCCGAACTCATCAAAAGAGTCTAAGTAATCAGCGCACATTATGATCTCCAAACGTACCATTGAGGGCAAAGATGCCACACCAGTCCGACCTTGACGTCGTGCCAAATCGATCAATTCTCGAGGAGACATGTCAGGTTTCTCCTTGGTCGCGACCCTAGCTCCATCCGAGTTATCCCAATTGATCAACGAGACCAACAGCCCCAGTTCTCTGACCGGTATATTATTCGAAGTCGTCGATCTATCTAATTTAGCCTCAACTTTGCCGACCACGAATCGATAAAAATCCGCGATCTGTCCACCCGCTTCGTAATCTTCATTGAAGACACCAATATCGATACCGGCAAGATCAAAGTGCATAGATTGAGCAGCGCGAACTTGTGTTGTTCCAGACACCGCGCTGGCTCTCCGAGCGGTCTGCAGAATTGCTGCCGTGACAGTTGACGTATCCATGGTTTTCCTCAGGTGATTCGACTTGAATATTTCTGATCGTTGTGCAGCGATCCGTTTCTGCGAATCGACCATGTCCAACACAGAGTAGAGATTGCCCAAAAGTCTTGGGATGGCCATCAAACGGACTACACCTTCGAGCTTACCGGCCTTGACGGCGAAAGCCAAAATCACTTGATTGTCACTTGCAGGAGAGAGTGACTTCCAGTCGTCTGCAAGGGTGACTAGAGCAGGCTCGAGACTGTATGATTAGTTCAATTTTCCGCCCAGGGTAAAGGATACTCACTGGAACCGCAAAATATTCGTCTCGCCTAAGAACATGTTACTTCGTAGATCTCCCGCATCAATGGCCATGGAAAGGACAGTAGATTCCGCGCTATTCGTCGCTCTTGACGATTGTCGTGCTGTACGGAAACTGATACGATCACTACACAGATCTCCAGATATGTCGCCTTTCGCAGTGATCCGAGTGGTTCCGATTTTCAAGTCCACTTCAGTCTTCTCTCCATTCGAAATGGTCCTCAATACAATTGGCGATATCTCCAACTTCGCTCGCGAAACAGCGATATTCGCATCGAATTCGATTGTCCTGAATCTCACCAGAGCAGCTATGGCCATCTTTTGAGTAGCGGCTTCTGACGTGGGATCTCGTACTTCCGGAGCTTGTTCCTCGGGTAAAGTCGTACGAAGCGGTACATCAAGCTTCGGAGCATTGTCCGCCCAAACAGAGATAAAGATGAGCCAAGCGCTATAAGCGTCTAATCGGAATTGGCCAAGTAGTTGCGTATCGAGAATGACCGACAATCCTTTTTGACCTCTTCCTTTGCCGACAGGACAATAACTGATCGAAAAAGCCATATCTTTCGCTCCAGCTTCTACGCAACTTTTACCGTGTTCCGCAAATTCATGACTAAGAGAAGAAGTCACTCCGGAGATTGACCCAGCGATAGTCGATATCTCCTCTTTACTGCCTAAAGTCGTACTCGCTACGAATCCTCCACTCTCCCATTTCAGATCCAGATAGGCATTTGAGTCGGGCGCGCAGGACAATCGTAACTCGGATCGATCGATACGAAGTGTTACATGAACCTTAACTTTCGCACCAGAGGCAGGAGATACTTTCTGCAGAGACATCTCAGAGGTATCTGGATCCTCCTTGTTCGGCGATTTGCTCTCTGGCGTTTCGGGAGGATCACACGATAGATTAGGGGTTTTGCGTCTGTTTTCAACACAATTTACCATCTGGAAGAAGAAAGGCAGGATTGTCGGTCGAAGCGTATTTCTGCTTTCGTGAACAGCGGCATTGAAAATCAGCAAGCCTGCTGCCCTGTCACCTATCTCTACATCGTCGATTTTCGGACCAGAGTAATCGACCCAGAGCGATACAGTCGGTAGAGTGAACGTATCATGCCATGTATTCCTATTTCCTCGACTTCTCGGAGTAGTCTTAAGATTGACCTCGCTTGAGTTCCGGTGTAATTCGACGATTCCACTATTGAAGGTATACGACATCCTGACCACGATCTGTTGTGGATGTCTCGTACTGGAAGGTGTCGGCGAAGCATCGTATTTGGCTGAAACAGACTCCGAGACATCCCTCTTAGCCATTTCCGCCCAGTAATGCTTCTCTAGCTCGATCAATCGTTCTTTACCTTTCTCGTACAGGTCCATCAGTTGATGAATACCCTCGATGACATCTGGTGCCAGGGACAGCTTGAAATCTGTGGCCGAACAGTGTGCTGATAGTAGCCACGTATCTGCCGTACTTGACATTTGAGCTTGACTGTCCAAAGAAGGCAAGAGCATCCGGCTGGTAGACGGATGGTAATCTCCCTTGAAATGCTCGGGCGCACCTTGGTCAAATTTGTCAAGGAACTGCAAAGCCATTTGTTGGACTTTGAATCGAGCAGTCTCATTCCTCCTATTCTGGAAACTGATCATCCTGATTGAAAACAGTAAAGCGGGTACGGAACTACTCGCTTTTTGGTTGAAATCGATGGCGGCAGCTTCATCCAGAGGTACAGCAACTCCAAATCCAGTAACTTCCACAGTGAACAGTCGATTAGCAAACCAAGACGCTTCCGGTTGTGTAGGCCGTTCCCCCGCTTCCAGCTTTTTGAGCAATCTGGAAGTCGTCGTTTTCATCTCGGCTACGTCTTCCGCTCGATTGTCCCGTAGTATGTGAATATCCGATTGCCAACTCCTGATCAGGTCCGTGAGTTCGCTGAGTGCTGCTACATGCATGACCGTGTGTACTCGATTAAGAGAGACATTCAGCTGTGATGCGTATCCCGCTCGACCGGGTACTTCCTGGACATCAACGTCAAAGACCATGTAAGCTGATCGGTGTTTTCGGATAGGTTCCGTATCGTCGGTAATTCCTGCTGTACCCAAATGACCAAGCGAGAGACCAAAATGATCCACCTTGGCTCGCCAGGAAAGTGCCGTTTCATCGGTCTTGGTATTCGTCACATGACCTCTTAGTGATAAAGCCTCGAAAAGAAGAGTAGTCGTGACATCGTCTGCCCGCAAGCCAAATCGGATACCGGATACACTAAGTCGAAGGTCCATAAGCATGTGGTACGGGGACTTAGACGGTCCTGTCGATCCCTCCGTAGCTGTCGATTGAGTCGAAGTATATTTTGCGTGTCGGATATTCAGCTCTTTTCGGACGATGACTCGGTATTCCTGGACGATGTGCATGATATCCGTGACCAGTCGTTGGTGCAACGACAATAGTCGATCCAGTACTGCAGGCTTGAGCACACCAACAAAGAAACCTAGAGTGACAGTAGCGGAGATACATGGCTTCCCGTCCATCGATCGATGAAATCCAATAGCGGTCAAGGAGGGGAGTCGTATATTTGAAGCATCCTTGTTCTTGGTTTTCTTCATCGAGGTGTAAGCCCCGACCATTTGTGGAGCGACCCGTACACCAAAGTGGATGTCTGAACCAGCTTGACCATGCCGTGTTACATAGATCTTTCCAATCTCCCACCGAAGCCAAACAGCTTTCGCCGCACGCACTTGAAGGTTGATCTTGCCGACCGAGACGTCCAGATTGAGCTCTGGCGCAGGTCTCGTGGTCTCTACTTTAGGCTTGACCTCTTTGGATTTAGCTAGCTCTCGGATATGTTCCACTATGGGCTTGTATTGTCTACGTTATCATCAGTACACGAAACATGAATTTGATCAAGTCCATTTACCCTAGATGCTTCTTCTGCCAATCCCTGGCAAAAGCCAAGAACGCTCGGAGCTGGGGTCTTGACTCAAAGTCGATGGCTTGAATGCCAAAGACCACTTTCACAACCACAGGTCTATCTGGCTGACCCGGGGTATGACTATCGACAGTCGATCGGATGCCTTCAACCTTGAAACAGGTAACAATACGATCGGGCGAGTTCGATATGAGATCATGTTCGTCGATTGGCAGGAGCAGAGCGATTTCAACATTCTCCGTGCAGAGTGTCATGTTCACCCGTGAGGATGGTTTGAAGCTGTTCGAGATGTCAACATGCGTACGACGATGTGCTATAGTGTTGTGTATGTCACCGACAGACAGTCTGATCCTTAATCCCCCTGCTAGAGTCGACAGTTGAAGTCTCTCCAGGTGAATATCCATGACAACGAAGGTTGCGGGATCGATATCAACCGGGTTCTTCTTACCCCCATTGACAGACACTTTCTGCTCGGAAATTTGATCCTTCTTCAGTAGCGATAAGACCGTTTCCATAGATTTCAAAATACTGTCCTGTAGATCGGCTTGGATATCACGTATCGCAGCTATGACTTGAAGGTGTTTTACCGGGCGATGATCCTGCCAGAACGTAGACTGCTGTACCCCAAGAGCGGCAGATGAGATACTGAGAGCACTCGTGGCGATAGTCGACGATTCCAATAGTCTACCATGATGACGGAGAGTCGTTTCTCGTATATCCATGAACACACCTGACTTTGCGGTAGGTCTTTCCGATAAACCAGAAGGGCCCACTTCGAGTCCCAGAGCTTTCTTGATGAAGGGCTGTTGAGAGACCCAGTTTTCGTTTCCTTCTGAGTAGTCCTCACAAGCAGCTAGTTGTGTAACAACAAACTGACCGATATCCGTGTTTGATTCCTCATCTTCCCGATGCAAATCGATGTTTCGGTACCAGTGTCGCAATCTCGCTATCATGATCCATCCCGGATCCCGGCGGATATTTCGTTGATCCTCCACGTGCAAACCGTAGGAGCCTTCGTGCATGAACGCAGGGTACATTTCCATAGTATCGCGCATAGCAGCCTGAGTGATTATTCGGTATAGTAAAATGGCGGCTGTTGAATGTTTCGCCGGAATGCTTTCCACGGAGTCAAGTGCTGTCTGCCATCGTTGAGCTATCTCCATCAAACAGCTCGCAGCTGCAGTAACGGTTTGTATGTCTATGCTCGTCACCTTACCTCGTGACTGCGATTGCTCCTCAGATCGATTCATCCCGACATATAATCCCTCTAATCTTGCCATTGCGACCGGAACACGCGAGCTCGTCGAAGTGTCAACATGGTCTAAATCGGCAAGTGTGATATCGCCTAGCTGCGTTGTATGTGGTGAAATCATGGCTTGCATTGAACGACCAGCAAAAGCGATATCCAGCGAAGCGGGCGATGAGTCTCCAAGCGGTTTCGTGCTGATATTACCTGCCAAATCTCGGAAGACAGCTTCGATCAGATGTTGACCGCCATCTTGACTCGGCGTCTCCACCCTGATTTTGACTAGCGGCATCGAGATCAAAGACAGCATTGCTTGCTTGCTCTCAGCGTCTGCTTCCACCGCATCTACTTGAGTAATCAACATAGCGTCCAATTCACCTTCCTCCGAGATGGACTGAAACAGGTAAGTGAGTAAGCAGAGGCTGGTTCAGGGCCACTTACCGATCTGTTCAAGCCCTCTGCGATCTTTATGCCGCACTCGACTGCTTTGATGCCCATGGTGAGGTCAAGCTCGCCCAGAGTGATACGTATGAGCTTGCCGTCCTCGGCACTTTGCGCAGGTAACGCATCGATGCCGGGCGAATCATCTGCTTTCGGACTGTTGGGCATCTGTGGTGCCGGCTGATCGTGAACACTCTGAAAATACCGCAACCGTTCGGCCAATGCCGTAGACATATCGTTACCAATCTTCATGGATTTGGCAGAGTGGAAACTAGGTGACCCAGCAGATACTTCCGACACTGAATCCGATTCATCTCCGATGGACGAATTATCAGCGGGATCTTGCGCTGCTGCAAAAGACCTGGATCTGCGTCGAAGGCGAATACGTCTTCACACGCTTAGCTAGCGTATAGAGCTGTGACTCACCTGTTCATATCACTCTGACTCTCTTGACCTGATGAGGAACTCGCAGAGGAGGAATCATGCTGCAATACACTCGTTGACTCTTCTTCTGACATGATACTATCCTCCTCGTCCGCAACATCTGGACTGGTTGGTCTTGGCCTCGGCAGGTAAACACTGTGATCGTGATGACTATCACTAGGGTTCTCTCCGTCGCGATACATATACCATATTCGTTGAGTTGCGGCATCCTCTTCCGACAAGAAGCGTTGCTGGATACTCGCCTGATCTTTCCAACCTTTCGGGGCACTGAACAGATCTAATTTGACTTCGGTTTGCATCCCGCCGACAGGCGACCATTTGCCTTGATTTCTGTCATGTTCCAGGAACGTGATACCAATGGATGGGATCAAGAGAGCAACGGCGGATTTGAATGCTCGGGTGGCTAGACTGCTTGTGTCTAAGTTGATGCCCTCGGCTAGGTCCAGCGTTACAGCGTGGTCGTCGGTAAACAGCGTGGCAGCCATTTGATCGATCCCCAGTTTGAAAAAGGTCACATCCGGCAGAGATTTCTGAATGTAAATGGCCGAGGGCGAATTATCAGCATCTGTGAAAGTATAGGCTACCACTGCAATCGCTGATCTCAGCGTGGATGTGAGCTTTGGCGAGAGGAAAGCAGTAATCCTAGGTGCAACAAATTCCCATAGACAAAGGTACGTGTTGGCGAGAGGTTGTGGACCGAACAACCTGTTAGCCTTGACCTCGAGGCCCTCGAAGAAGATGGCCTCCTTGGTTTGTATTGGAGGCGCATTATCCCGCTCGTAAGACCCAATCATATCCTCTGTGATCACCACATAGGTCGGAATTGCGTTCAGCGATAATTCCATGAAGTGTTCCACTGATTTCAGAGCCATCTGAAGTTGCGGCACCGGCATTGCCAGACCTCGATGACAACTATAGATTTCGTCTGACATCAAAATGAGAGAGTCCTCTACGTTCATCGTGATGTTGACTGCGAATGGATCCGATCGACCTGGCCGATATTTCTCCTTGACTGGATCACCGACAGATTCTGGATCATGGTCGAATCGTTCGAGGTACTCCTGAGTCGTCCGGAACTGAGTAAAGCCACCAAAATAGTTATCTTTGATGCTGAACAATCGTCTTAATACCCATCCGAGCGCTTTGAAGGCGACACGGCGACTCTCGAGATGTAGCTGCAAAGTCTCCTGATGGTCGGGGTGCGGAGTCGAGTAATAATCATACGTCCCTGATGCCGTGACTGTGCCGATCTTGCCGACTTCCATTGTAGGATCTGCCCCAAACGACCGTTGAGTATCCCATACCGGCAACGATAAAGCTATGCGAGCATCTTCCAAGTTGACAGTAAAAGGGATTGTCGACAGATCCGGCCTGTACTGCGTCGCTGCCACAGCGACATATGCTTCCAACCGAGGTCCAGTCATATCCATGAAGGCTATATCGGTCAGCACCTCCTCCGCCGCGGTTCAGCTCACCATTTGTGTCCCTGGATTTCGGCTCATCCACAATGTTGAAGTCGTTGATGAACATGTGCACAGCGTAGTTCAGCAAAGTGACCCTGAAGTTATAGTGATTTGGGACGAAATGGTAGAAATCGCCGACCTGTCCAGATGACCAATCTTTGGCGAGATCCGAGATTAGCTGAACATGATCACGTAGTAACATGATGTCGGGGCTATCGAGGGTGATATCCAAACCCCAGTCTCGTCGGGCGTCCCACTGTAGGGGAGTTGGCATAGTCATCGAGACTTTACAGGCTTTGGATCGTACAAAGCCTTCAAAGTTGACACTGGAAGCGATAGCGAGGGAGTCGAGATGAAGAATGAGGATAGAGTCGTAGCCTCGAGCAGTGGCAGTTTGAGATTGGGTGTATGTGATTGATGAATTGGCTCCAACAGTAACGTCTAGCCACCCGTACCGCCTTTCCTTCTCAGCTGTGGGATAATCATACTTCCAGTCCTGGTGGAATTGTCAACCATAGAGGTGTTAGATACGTCAGCCAAGACTCACCTGAGAAGCTTCACGTGTAGGTATCCGCATCGTCGTTGTCTCCGAGAGCAGCAAGTTGACGATCAACGCGGAATGCACACGGGTATCACCAGGCCTCAGCAGACTTTTGGGTTCGGAATCGAAAAAGATTGACGGTGCAAATGTTTTCTGTAGCGCATCTCGCTGTCTATCCGCCCATGGACCGTAATTGATTGAGCCACCATGGATGACAACATCGATACCGTATTCTGGCGATGGTTCTACGTTCCCGACTTCATCCGTTGGGTCGATTATCTCGGCTTGTGATGGGTGAGGGACAAGACCTGGACGTTGGCAGGATTCACAGGTGCGGGTGACTTACCAGGTGTGTCGACGTAATACAGCAGATCGACAGCTGGAGCGTCGAGCAAGGTCGTGACCTTCGCATATTCTCGATCTTCCCTCTTTGGCGTTTTAGGCCCGTTCTCATCAGTGAGTCTATACCTAGCTAGTCCTTTCCAGACGCGATCTTGAGGCATACCGGCGACTGGCGGAAATGAGAACTTCGGATCATACAAGAAAGCAAACTTCTTGGCGAGAGTACGAAAACCGAAAAAAGTCGATAATATCGATGGAGGCTGTCTAGCGATATCTGGCCTAAAAGCAAGTCAGCTTGATACCGATTGAGATACAGAATGGATTCTGTATCACCTACTCTTGCTTATATAATTCATCATATACCTTCTTCCCGTGGGCAAGAATTGGCCCAGAATAGTCGATATTTGTTCTCATAAGCACTTTCGTACCCTCAAATTTCATATTCATCATCATTTTGTACTCGTCACACTTCGACCTGGACTATACGGCTTAGCAAAAGTGCGGTCGGGTCAACTTACATCTGAGACCTCGAGCGTACCATCCACCTTGTTGAAGTTTCCGACAAGTACCATTGGTGTCGCGTCACTGCCTAGTACGAGCGAGCCTGTGACGATGTGGATTTCCACAGGCAGTACTTCTCTGAACCAATTGACGCCATTTGAGGGAGGGGGTGTAGCTGGTTCAGGTTGATGTGACTCTTCGATCGTGTCATGATTTTGCTTTTGGTTCGACTCTGATATACATCAGCTTAAAGTATCGCGACGTATGGATCAAGCTCACCATCACTCGAACTGGTTGACTTAGCAACCTTCCGCAGTCTTGCTCCAAGACCTGTACTTTCTTCTGAAGTCCGACCAGTGGAACTGGCAGCTCCATTGGGCTTGAGTCCGCCAGTCATGTCAGAACTATTGGTAGATCCTTCTGTTTCATGCTTCTTCATACGCTCGACGATGGCATCGTAAGCTGGAGTTCTGTTGAAGACGAAAGTTTCCACTCCTTCCGCATAAACGTTGATCCTGCATGGCAACCGATCTATATACGATTAGAGATCAAACTTGATCGATCGGGATGCTATCACTTACTTCTCTTCGTATTGGTACTTTGCGAATCCGCTTCTTGCCTGACCCGAAACTTCCAATATCTCCATGTGATATGCCCATGAAGCGCTCTAACCGAAAGATTACTCGAATGATATTCCACATCTCGGAATGAGATTCGTCCAGCCAACGGTGAGATCTGTAGTGATCCGATTGTGATATATGCCGAATGCTTTCTCCATGTATATAGTCTTACGAGGAAAGTCGCGAGCGAGGCGAAGAGTCTATTCCAGTAAAAGAGGAAAGCTGAAGCGACGATGACAACTACGATACATTCGACGAGGAGAAGAAAGTTGAAATCGGAAGCCATTCTGGCGAGCTATTCTCGCTCTTCAATCAGTGCTATATCATTGATAGGGTGGCTCCAAGTCGAGTCATGAGCCAAAGTGTGATGTATGATATTGAAATAGTTGTCAACATGGTTCACGTGAAAGTCGACCTCCACTCTAAAGGTGCTATTCTCTGCGACTCTCTTTCGACTTCATCTTTGCCTCGTCTAAAACGGCAGCACGCTTGAAAGTCAACAAAAGAACCAAGATCCCCGACATCGGTGGTAATAGTGGTGGGAAGCAGGACACGAAATCATGGAAGGCATTCATCTTTCAATCGACGCTTTTTCGCTGGACACAGCTACCAGCAAGCAGAGCCTCCGGGATATCGAGCTTGATGGGACCCTGATATACAATGAGCCGTAAGCAGCTGAAAGCACACTACATGACTGTGGCTGAGAACAGGCAGAAAGACTTCTGAAGCCAAGTTGACGGAAACACTTGCTCGGATATGGGCTGAATATCCAGGAGGAATGCTAGATATCACAGAAGCGGCTTTACTTGAGAAACCTCTTGATGATCCTGCTGTCAACATCGAGAAGGATGATAAAGAGGCAGACGGACAGCAGAAGGCTGCTGGGATGATGAGTATGGAGGAGATGGGTGGTCTGCGTGTTGGAATTCTGGATCAACTGAAGTATGCTTTCGTCATACACCTGTGTTTCACGGGACATGCTGATGGTCTTTTCAGCGCATCTAGGAATGAGCTGTGGTTCATTTTGGAGCTGGCAAAAACGCTCAAATTATCTACATCGTTCACGAACACTCCACCCGTAGTCTCCAACATCCCCACCTTCCAGTTCTCGAAGAAGTCCAACAAGGGTAAACCACCTATGAAACCTGAAGACGCCGTGGCTACGGGTGTTGCTACCGAAGAACCACCCGTCTTGCCGCCTGGAACTTTCTCTGCCACTCCCTGCATCCCACCCACTAAAAACCTCTTGTCACAGGTGATGGACCTCGAAGTTGCGCTTGCGGCTAAGCAAGCGGCTCTGGAGGAATGTGGACAAATGATCGATTCGGCGGTTGATGAGTTGACCAGTATGGCGAATGCTGGACATCAGTTCTGGGATGATGTGCGAAGACTGAAGAGTGGGAGGAAAGGTCGAGATCAATGGGCTCTTGTGCCTAGACCCGATTTTGGCAGGACCATGAGAGACGGGGAGAAGGCTAAGGACATTATCATCCCATACGCTGTAGACGAAGGTGAGTTTGGAGGAAGTATCGTTCGTCTTGTGTCACCGGCTAATGTCATCAGCATCTGCAGCTACTCGAGCGAAATGCTTGGCGGCATTCGACCTGGATCCCGAAAAGAAGGAGCTGGCTTTTGGCGCCCGGAATCATCTTAGACTAAAAGTTACGTTGACAGACTCGGATGGCATGGTCATGATATCAACGCCGGTCAGACCCCTGGCTTCCACCGCTGAGATTGGGGAGAAGATGGAAGAGGCGCAATTAGAGGCATTCGACGAAGATCTCTTTACAGAGGTATGTCCTATACAAGGTGACTCTTTCGCTGATAGTGTAGATCCGTGCCGAGATACTACGAAGAAGTTCAGGAGTTGTTGAGCCTAGGTCGGTCAATTTCGAAGTGGGAGAGCAAAACCTTTCCTTCCAACTCGTAAGCGTTCATGAATCTTCTGCGAACTGTTCCTAATTTGAATACAGGTAGATACACGCGAAGAAACCCACTCTTCTGGAAGCGCGACACCGTTGTGTGACCTTATACTCATCGCTGCTCGGCTATCCCTCATCCAAACCCTGCGGACCAGGAAACGTCGTTTGACTGCCGCATTATCTGCCTCATCTCGACCGCCATCTGTACTCGCACCGCTAGTCCAGATATTACAGTACTACCGCTTGGCATCTTCGGTTCGCAGTGCTCTTGAGCTTCTCCTGAGAACACTGGGATCGGCTGGTATTGAAAGCGAAATGATCAGCAGGATATGCGTGGATTCACCGGACATCGTAATTAGTTTGCTTGAAGAGCAGGGGTCAATAGATAACCTAGGCGGGATCTTTACCTTGGAGATTCCAGGATCGTGAGTTGAACAATGCGCTTTGTAGGTCAAACTGATCCATGTAGACGAGGGATCGGGGTTAGCACCACTGCGCCACAATCGATGACTGTCACGACATCCCGGGCTACTTTCCCACTACTCGATTCAAGTGAATTGATTCCGATCATTTCTGAAGATATCGCATCCCAGTTGACCCATTCCATGGTGGACGTGGTAAAGAAGCACATCAAGAATGATCACGAAGGCATTTTCGTCGATGAGATGGAAGAGACTATCTACCTACCAGAACTAGGCTTCTTGAGGTGAGGCAAATCAGTTTGATCGGCGGACCCCCACTGATCTCTTGCAGACTCAGTATATCAGCGCCCTTTGACTCTGTGAAGGCTAGCATCGACGGAGCGACAAACATTATACCTTACGATAGTCGTGGAGCTTCTCAAAGTCTCATCGAGTGGTTGAAATGCCTGCTCGAGGACCAAAGTAGGGATAAGATGGAGATGTAATGCATGTATTCATTCAGTTCCAGTTGCCACCTAACACATTTGCCACATTCGCCGCCCAAACTTCCAGAAGCTCATGACGACACCCAAATATCCATTTCAACCAACTGATATTTTATCAATTACTATACATCATGCTTCGAATAGCTTCACAGAGATTGTTCGCTGTGAGCCGGACGCCAGCTTATCGATCTGTCAGTACTACGTCGCCTCTTTTCGTCAAAATCAGAAGACCCGACGGAACGACGACTTCACCTCCTACTAGTCCTTCTCCTGCTGAAGCGCCTTCAAGTCCACCTCCAGAAATCACTACCCCGAAACCTTTCGAGCCAGAAGTTTACAAACCAGCTGGAAATGCTTCTGACTTACTCACTCCACCTACAGTAGAGTCGACGGAAACCCCTCCTCTCCCAGCTTCCGAGTTGAACATTCCTTCCACTCCCCCTTCTCCACCTCCTACATCATCGACGGCATCACCGACCTCGGAATCCGTACCGCCAGTTAAGCGAACTCTAAACCTACCTTCTCTTGATGTTGACTCGGAATTAGCAAGATTGACCGAGGAGGCTAAACCGAAGAAGATCGAGGGAGAGGCGGAAGATGGACCTAAACCAAAGAGAACAGGTGCGGGGAAAAAGGAGTATGTTTCGAGTATTGAGAGACAAAGGAGAAACATGTTGAGATATGGTCTTGGAGCTTTGGTCCTTGGTGGATTGGGTGCTGCCTACTTTACAGGACAGGACGATGTGACGAAACCCGATGTTGGACAATTTGAGAGAATCAAGGCAAACGTCTCTGATTTCTTTGATATCTTCAACAAGCCAGCTTTCACAACTCTTTTACCTGACCCTCTTCCACCACCGCATCAACGACCATACACTCTTCTCATCGATCTGGAGGGTATGCTTGTAACGTCGACATGGGATCGACAAAATGGATGGAGAACCGCTAAACGACCTGGTGTCGATTACTTCTTGGCGTACCTCTCACTATTCTACGAAGTCGTCCTTTTCACCAGTCAACCTCTCTATACCGCTGCTCCCGTCGCCGAGAAGCTAGATCCATTCCAAGCATACCTGCCATACAAGCTGTTCCGAGAGTCTACCCGAACGGTCGATGGCAAGGTCGTCAAGGTGAGTCCACGGTTCAAGCGGAGAGACAGAAATCTGATAACATGTAGGATCTCTCATACCTAAACCGAGACCTCTCAAAGGTCATTATGCTGGATACCAACCCCGAACATGCGGCTCTCCAACCTGAAAATGCTATCATTATCAAGCCATGGGAAGGCAAAGGTGGAGAGGAAGGTTTAGTCGAGATGATCCCATTCTTGGAGTGTGAGTGGAACATAACTTATTGTTTACTGTCTGACAAACGCAGCAATTGCATTCTACAATGTCAAAGATGTCCGACCAACACTAAAGGCATACCAGGGCAAGGACATAGCCAAGGAATACGCGAAGATCGAGGCAGAGCAGAAGAAAATCGCAACGGAGGAATGGGAGAGATCACACCCAAGCTCCATACATGGTGCTGGATCTGGCCTTCTATCGTCGATGTTCGGCAGTGTAGCTTCGGTACGTCACAAGGTCGATCTGACGATCCTCACTGACATGGCTTAGCCTGGAAGATCAAAGTCCACCCAACCGCAGACGTATATCGAGCAGAAGAGAGCAGAGGCCCAGAGGCAATACCAGGAAGAGCAGAAATACTGGAGGGATCACTCGGAGGAATTCAAGAAGTGGGTAGACATAACGTCCTTCCCCTCGCCTATGCTAATCTCGGTTCCAGGTTGATTGAAGACGACAAACAGAGGCAACTAGCGGAGATGAAGGGATCACTGTGGACATTCGTCGGTGGAGCTCCTCCCAAGCCAGAGGAGTCGAAAGCTTGAGGGAATGTCTGTTGAATGTACAGGCGAAGTTGAGAATCTATAGTATTGCGCATGCAGACAGCTCTGCTCATCGTTCTTCGGTGATTCTCCATCACCTGTCCCGCCGATCACTCTGCTCCTTCCGAACCGGAAAATCTATCTGCGCTTAGCGGCTCGATTGCAATCCATCCAAGACATTATCTCCTTCCGCTCGAATCCGGTCAATGCGATGCATATCAAATCATTGCTTCTCCCTTTTTAGTGTTTTTCACCCTTCTCAGCCTCGGCGACGAATTGTCGGATGCTGCAAAGGTCAGCTTTTTCTCTCTATACCCCATAATCCAAACTTACAAGTCCTCCTCATCCTTCGAGTCGGCCGAGATTGTGTTGTCTTGGTGTACTGGGATTGGACCTTTTGGAGTAGCTGGTGTTTCTGATCCACCTGACATGGCCTTGTAGATACCGAAAGCACTGACTAATGTACCAATAGCCCTAGAGTTGATATATTAGACATGGGTGTTGCTTAGAGGTTAATGCTAAACGTACATGTACTCATTCTGGGCGGATCAGCGTAATTCGGGAGGGGCTTTCTTCATGGAGAGTTCATAAGACCAATTAACTCACCTTGATGACCTTTCCTGCGATAACGTATGACATGTTGACGATTAATGTATGCTATACCTAGATTACCTTGAATAAGGCATAGCTAGAGCTCAGCCCTCGGAACGGTAAGAGAAGTGAATAATCCCGAAGCTATCTCCGTCGGAATCCTCATGTGGCAGATCCTTCTCTCATTGAAATCTCAAGCTGTCCATCGTATTCTCGAGTATATACATACTATACACAACGAGTGTTACATTATACCATGATGTTTGGTTCATTGAGATCACCTATATCCTCGCTACTATCTTCGACAAGCGCCTCGCCGTTCGCTTCGACTTCTCGACATGTATTGTCACCAACATTTCTACGATCTTCACCTATCGCTCCTGTACAACATCAGCAAGTACGATATCGAGCACAATTAGCGCCAAAACGAACAAAGTATAGGAAATCAATGAAAGGGTTCCCAATACCGGTATGTACCTTTGGATTCCCATGCGAAATATCAAGCTGACCTTGTCAGCTACCTACAGGTGGTTCTATACGTGGTACAACGATAGCAAGAGGTGCATTTGGTATTCGACTGTTACAATCAGCTCGATTATCCGCAGCCCAACTTACAGCATGTAGAGAAGCGATCAAGAGGAAAATCAAGCCTGTAAAAGGAGCGGAAGTGTTCTTGAGGGTATTCCCAGATCTACCTATTTGCGTTAAAGGTAATGAAGTTCGTATGGGTAAAGGAAAAGGAAGTTTTGAATTTTGGGCGACAAGAGTACCCATGGGCAGGGTGGTATTCGAAGTTGGAGGTGGTGGAATTAGAGAAGAAATCGCAAGGCAGGGTACGTTTGGTTGGGTATAACGGTAGTTATTCAGCTAACCATTTTAGCTTTACGATTAGCTCAAGTGAAGTTACCAGTACAATCGGAATTCATCACGGCATCTTCACCTCCGAGATTAGGAAAGGTCGTTTCGAGCGATTTAGTCCAACCTCCAGCAGCTCGAGATATACCGGCATTATTAACGGAGATGGATGCGAAAAGCGAGGGTACTGCAGTGAAAGCTGTTCTGGAAAGAGAGGAGAAATTGATGGACAGTCTTACTTCCCAGGTGGAAGGATTGAGTGTGTCGACACCAGCACCGACACCGTCGCCAAGTGCATAGATATGCATAGGTATAATCGACCAGAACCCAGGTATCATTCGGAGAGAAGAGTCAAGCTCACACACTATATACTAAATCACGCGTACCCAATGAAAGATTCACTAAAACGGCCTTTTTACAAGATCCATCCAGGGAGGCGGAGTTATCCCATTCGAGTCGTCATTCGAGTCGTCATCCGAGTCGTCAATCAAGTCGTCATAAACACCAAAGTCCCTATCGTTCAAAAGATTAGGATCGTATTGGTACATCGGAGTCATCTTGAAGCAATCGTCACAGTTCCGCCCAGTCAGCATTGTAGTACCTCTACGAACAAGTAGGTCGCGACTCCCGTCGTCATCAACATCGTCGGTAGTTTGAGCACACGAGAGACAAACGTTATCATAGTCATCGTCTTGCTGGCAGGACAAGCATAGAGGTCTGGAGTTGCGATTGGTTTCACCATTCTTTAGCGTGCTCAGGCAAATCCAACTTTCTGCTTGTCGTCCACACCCCTTGGTCATACACCGCCATGAGGATTGGTCTCTCTCTCGGAGAAACGCAGAGCAAAGTGGATCAAATCGAGACGATGGATCTTTATCTCTGAAACAGGAATGTCCAGCGGATGTCGTTCCGGGACATTTGGTTGAAAGGTAATAGATATACCCTCGTCGTGCTTGTTCACCAAGTTGAAAGCGTTCTTGGTCAGCGACATTTTCGCTGAATACCATTTCTTGCAAGTTCTCAATCTCCTCGAGCATCTCTTCATTTGTCTTCCGTAAGATCAACAATCTCGAGTCATAAGTAGTTTGATGTGTCGGGCACATCTCCCGCTCGTGTTTTGAGAATGGAAATCCCACTTCTGTGCAGTTCAGGACAGAGCAGACAGTTCCTCCTTTACGCCAAGTCTCGCAGAAGGTAAGGCCTTCAGGCGCTATTCCTGCTTGAGATAATGTTCTTTTCTTGCTAGTCAGACTTGCACTTCTTATCCTTGCGAGCTTATCCTGGTATTCATCGATCTGATATCCAAAAGGAAACTCGATATGTAAAGACCGACGTCGTTTATCGGTACACGTTCGGCATATCGCTCTGGGTGTCTCAGTCTTATCCGTCGAAAGTTGATGAGCTGACTCTTGATTGAAACCATCTTCAGAAGCTGTGACCGGAACACTATCGACTAACCATGTTTTGATAGGTTGCAAACCGCAAGAATCGCAATATCTACTCGTTTGCCGACTATGAGATCTTCTTCTTCGTATCGCTTTATGTTCCCTGTGACCAAGATATGTTCTATGCCCATCTTCATCCTCGTCAGATACTCTCTCTTCCTCCCCACTATCTTCTGTTGTGATCGAAATTGCGGGAGCTGATCTAGGCGAGAACGTATCGCTTGTAGGAGACAATAGCATGAAATCTCCTTCATATATCGGTTTCATATCGTCGAATATCTCTGCTGATAATGTTCGAACTCGATTGAGTTTCACTGACAGACCAGGGAGATCTATTGTATCAGATTTTCCATGCAAACTTTCCGTTCGTTCCAAATCAAGCTTGTCAAATTGTTCAAGGAATTCTTCTATATCGTCACGCGTCTCGGTAATCTCGTCCTCGGACGGATGATGAAGCCTGTTCTTAACTTGGACTCCTGCTCCAATGGACTTGAAATCCTGCTCGTTCCATGTCATATCCCCAGGTTCGTAAGCCAGACCTGACGATGATCGCGCTAAGTCATCCTCTTTATGATCTTTAGGGGCTTCTTCCTTGATACCCTTGAAAGCAGCAACCTCAACTCCTGAGACCCCTGCCGGACTAGCAGCATCATCCTGTATCCTCTGCAAAGGGAAAGGTATCGGCTGGAATCGTCCCGTCATATCGCTGATAAGGCAGAGAGAGTTACGGTAGTTGGTGTAGTACAATGTCAGTGGCAAAGTCTGTTATTTTCCAAAGAACGGGGACCGAGGTGGGCAGTATCAATAATCCTTTCTCTACTCATCTTGGACGCTAGACAGGCAGTACGAGACTTGGTGAATGGAAGAGATCCTTTCATGATCTTTATGTTGGAAGCCCGCGAATGACCATTGGATTGGATAACATCATCTGCTCGCATTGGGGTAGCATTCTTTGTACATACGTCGGCTTCTTGGGCGATATATCAACATCTCGGCCGAGGTTATAAAATGTGGTCGAAGGAATTATATGTCATAGCTTCTAGGATAAGATGAGGAAGACTTGGGCAATCGATCGTCTCCACAATGACTGGGAATATGAGAACCAGAATCAGTATCAAACGGAAGATATCCCTTCGTTGGTGTTGCACCGAAACTGCGAGAGAAAAACGAAAGGCAGTACATCATCCTCTAAATGATGCGTTAAGACATTGCAGTATGTCAACTTTCACAAGTTATACATACACAAACACCTCGACAGAAGCCATGTCAGCGTATCAACTTGGATAAGGTCACCTAATGAGGAACAACTCCTTATGAGGAAGATTCCCACCGGATAGAAGCGAAAGATTCCAATAACCACCAAGGTAATCTCGTCGGAGCTCGATCTTGTCGTTGACATGATGCCAGTTCAGATGCATATCCTGGATCTATCCCTTGCATACTTCTTGTCAAGCACGAACCACACATGAATCCTGAATGATGGGAAATTGATATAGTTGACCTATCCTTTTCATCGATATAAGAGCGAGGTTGAGTGGAGCAGACTACACAAATCCACTCCTCGGCTTCTTCCTCTTCATGAGTATCGCATAAACCAGTAACGGCCGAGTTGGCGACGTCTCCGCATTCCAGATTGAAATCACCATCATCGTCTTCGCGATATCGACATGGAGAATTCGGGGTGGAACTGGCCATCGTGGAACATCTTGGACAAAGGGAATCAGTAGGTAGTTTACGTCTTGAACAGAGTCCTGAGAAACTTTGTCCGGGACATTTATTCCTTTCGAATGCTTTCATATCGTTACGCTGCCAGAAATGGGCTAAAGATGTCTTGAATACCAAGCTTACATTTGTGAGTATAGATTCAGCGTGTGAATGACAGACAGTGCATGTGACGTGTCACCCTCTTTACTCGTTTTAGTCCAGATATGTCCATTCGCTGTACATCGATGTGCTTCGCAGATCGGGCCCATATCCTTCCAGTCCAATTGAAGGTCAAAGCCAATTCTTCGATTAGGCTCTTCCGGGACTATGCGATTCAATACGCTTTCAGGCAGTCCATCTGGTCTGAATTCCAACTCGGAGCATCCACCTTGTCGAACAACATTCAGGTGTGATCTGCATAGATCTGTTTCGCAAAGCACTACACTTCCATTTTCTTCTAAGATCAGCCACTCCCTTGTTCTCGCTCGCTTGGAATCACATCCCTTGATTGAACATGGATGGAGGTGTTGTTTGAGCCTTTCAGGGTGTATATCAAACCAATATGCAGTATCTGCTATACCGGCAGGAGGAAATAGACTTCGAGTGAGAATCACTGTAGGTGAGTCTATAACCTTAGATGTAGTGCGTGTCTCCAAATGGTATGGCTCGCTGGACGCAGGCTGTGTGGGTGATTTCACTGTCGCTTGTGATGACGTTTCTGACTTGGTATCGTCATCTGGATCAAGTGGATCATCTTGTATACCTAACCTTCTTAATGCATCTGTGAAAGCCGAGTCGTCACTGTGATCAAATGCCATTGGTGTCACCATGTCAATACTGAAAGTTGGGATGACTAGAGAGAGGGTTTATCGACTTCCTGCATGCTCCTACTTGAGTGATCGAGTCAGTGTAAGCATATCAGTCCCTTCCTTTGATTAGACGTTATCGGAAGGCTTCCAGCTATGAGAGCGGCAAAAGATGTTTTGACCGAAGGCAATCCCATGGGGCTATTCGTCACTTCCTTGCCCCAACCTGCTATTGCCCTTCTATATCGCGTCATGCCCCACCGCTCACCGTTTATCTATCTTTTCAACTGTTCTATAGGGGTCTATCGACACAAGCTCTTGTATAGTTCTCATGGCTCTTCCAGAAGGTGAGGCGGTAAAGGAGGACAAAAAGTCGGCCGAGAACAGGGGTTTATCATACGAAGACTTCGATCAGCGAGATCCTTGTCAATTGTTAAACGAGCTGATAAGAACATGGAAGGAGGCTACGAATGAGAGCAACGAAGGCAGGTAGCTTACGTCAATTCGCATCGTTAACGGTTTTGATGTGGATGTCAAGGTAAGACGTAGGATTGAGGATGGTAAACACAGACAATAGATGTATGAGCGCTTGACATCTGGATGAATTTGGCGCTTAATGTATAACCGGGATTGTGTTTGGATCCGGCCGAGTTCGGAACTTGAATTTACCGGTGGGTCCATGCTGTTCACCGCTTGCTGTTGATTGAGGTTGACATCCTGAGGTTTCGACTTGGGAATAACATTCATAGGTCAACTTCGATACCATTGACCATAGAGGAGATTAGATGATGAGGTCGATAATCTGTCGACCACGATATTTAGCGAGTACGAGGTCGACACGGAGTCTCGCGACTATAACCCAACCCTCCCTTACCCGATCTCGTCCTATATCGGCGGTACATTCGGTAATTGGACTGCCATCCTATTCCTCTCACAATCATAGTCAGCTGGGAGTAAGATCAATCTCTACCACCTCTATACCCCAAGCCATCATCCCCTTCAAGCTACATGATATAGGCGAGGGTATCACAGAAGTTGAAATGATAAAATGGCATGTAATTGAAGGTCAACGAGTGGATCATTTCGATGATCTATGTGAAGTCCAAAGTGACAAGAGTACGTGAGTATAGATCGCTTGATGATCTCTTGATGTCGATTTAATGACAATCAGGGCCGAATTAACCTCGCCAACTCCTGGTATCGTGCATTCTATCAAGGTGGAAGTAGGTGATACAGTCAAAGTTGGTCAAACTTTATGCGAGATTAAAACGGAAGAAGAAGGGGGAGAGGAGGAAGAAACTCCATCTGTCTCGGAGGAACCCACTAAGACGCCTGGAGAGATAAGTGAGAATGCCGTCCCGGACGTCGTTGCGACTGAACCATCTGCCGAATTGGAAAATCTAGAGTTGTTGAAAGAGATGGAATCGAAGATTTCATCAGGACGAAGTTTTCTCAGTCCCAGACCGATTTCATCAAATCCATCTCAACCCTCACCAGTTCGCCAGTATCGTCAATTCGAACTTGACAATTCAACTCATGAACCTGATATTTCAACCGGAGTTCGATTTTCAGGTGAAGCTTCCATTTTACCCTCTGCACCTCCCACAGCCAATCGCGATATACATCATGGGCCAGTTCCGGATCGAATCGAACACAGTGGATCATTGGCTGATCGAAAAGTCATATTATCTTCACCGGCAGTCCGAAATCTCGCTGCGAGGTTAAACGTAGATTTGGCGGAAGTCGAGGGTACAGGGGATAAAGGGAGGATAACGAAGGGTGACGTGGAAACTCATGCGGCCTCAAATGAGGAGACGAGTGTAGCGAATCTACCGAGTACATTACAGAACGCAAGGATCAGAAGCGAGATACCCGAGACGACAAGAGTCGAGTTTGGACGTACGAGGAAGGTCATGTGGAAAGCTCTGGGTTCACAGGGGGATGTCCCTCATTTTGGGTGAGTCGTGGCTCAGGTGCCTACTATGGCAGTTTTACTGATCTACTTAGATACTCGCATACTCTCGACCTTACACCCTTACTACCATACCTCAAAGGGTCCAACCCTACTGAAAGCTCGACAAAGCCAAAGTACCTAGCTGCTGATATTCCGGCGACATTAGTAGGAGATCCGTCATCGTTGAATACAACGGAGAAGACGACGTTATTGAGTTATCTGGTGAAAGCCATGTTGATGGCCTTAGAGGAACATCCAGTGATGAGAGCTAAAGTGGTGAAACATGATGATGAGCGATATCTGGAGATCCGAAGGGATGGTGTGGTCGGAATAGCTGTTTCAGGTAAGTACCTCGACCCATATCATGACCTGTCTGATGTTTATAGATGCGAAATACGGTCTAGTCACACCTTCTCTACCACCTCTATCCCCCAGTACATCCCTGTCCAGTATCACCTCTCATCTAGCTTCTGCAAGAGCAAACCCAACTAAAATGGGATTATCACCCAATCTCATTATATCGTCTGTTGGCGGATTAGGCGAATCAACAGGTGCTATGCCAATCTTACCGCCTGGAGGAGCTTTAGCAATCTGCGCAGTAGGACGAGCGAAATGGGAGATGGAGTGGAAATTACGTGATGGAGGGATGAAAATGGGTACGGAGGAAGTCGAGAAAGCGGGAATGAAGGCGGTGTTAAGGTGTCCAGTAGGGTGGAGTGGGGATCATCGTGTGGTGAGTGATGAACTGTAACTCAAAGGACCCTTACTGATTTAATTCAGCTAGAAGGAGCAGAATTGATAGCGTTCACTGAAAGCTGGAAGAAATGGATAGAAGAACCATGGAGATGGGTCAAGGTGGATGGGTGAGTAAGTAGAGGTGCAGATGTATTGGTATCATGTTGTACAATATGAATGATATGACCCGACAAGCTTGCTTCTCAGACACCAATCACGGTGAATGATGCCCTCACAGGCTATCTCATTCCCAACTCCGCGATGCAGTTATCCATCATCCTTTGTACATGCCTGTTAGGCTCTAGCCACGCATCATGTTCGTCACCAGTACAGTATCGGTTCTCAACCGAATTTTCATTGCAAAACGCCTGAAGTCAGAGGATTGTAACCAAAAGGGAGGAAACCATTTGACACGCAAATGATCTTCGATCCATTCATATCTATCCTGGATTTCGACTACCGCTGGCAGAGATATCGCAATTAGGCGGAGTGTCAATTACGTTTCTGAAACATGAAATCGGTCCAGTCTGCTTAGATCATAGAGGGTAGGTAGGTATAAAAAGCGATCAGAACGATTCTGGAAATCCCCAATATCTCCTACCTATTTTCTTGCCCATACACTCCCCCTACATTATCAAACTTACTCAAATCTCCCTGTGCACATCATCATGCCTGCTCTTGACGATAACACCTTAGAACTCGATTCAGTCAGAGTCTTGATCATCCGACCTGTCTTGACGACTGAAGCGATCTCATCGGGTATACTCACACGACCTGATCTAGCTGGATATTTCCATATGGATTCAGAATTAGTGGATAATATCGTTACGACTGGTTATTTCTCAATTCCTGGTGGATCTGAAAATTGGTCGAGATTATCCCGAGATGAGCAAGAGATTCGATTGAGGACTCTGGACGGGCTTATCAAAGAGAGAATGAGTATGTTTGACCTTACTCAAGATACTGATGTTCAAACGCAATGGTTGATGAATCATGGGACTCCACGGGCGATAGACGTTTTCAAGGAATTTACAGTCAATATCGTTCAGAATCTTACGTCTGTAACCTCGGATCATCCAGAGGTCATCGGAGCACCAGTGAGTATCAGAACACCCTATCATACTCAAAGTGCTTTACCTTCTTCTGTACCTGGGGGTAACCAGGCGATTAATTCGGGAATTCTCCAACAAGATCAAATTACCGCTATGTCCATACGACCTATCATCAGTTTTGTGTCTTCGGAAACGGGTGCCATGATGGTGGAATTGACGTATACGGTCGAGAATCACAAAGACACGTTTGAATATGACGTACTGAATTGGGAGGAGGACAATGAGGATACTGATTTTCGAAATCGAAAAGCGGTCAGATGGGGTAATCTCGATGATGAGCATCAGGAATCTCGATTGAGCGACTTGAAACGTTGTTTGGAGGACAAATTACCCAATGGGAAGATCACGATGGATGATCCATTCGAGTTTGCCAGAGCGATTAGAGGTGGTGAAGCAAGTTTGAAGTTACTTGTGAGGACGACCATGAAGGATTTTCTGGATGAGATTGAGGGTTCAGATGTCAGTGATTTGCCTATACCATGGACTATCCAGGAAGCATGGGTAAGAGTGATTGAATGAAATGATTCTACGATACTAGTATGAAGACATGTCCAGTACTGGTATGTTGAATGTATAACCATGGACATCGATCAGAATGAGCTGTAACCACATCACTTGTCAATCAGCGTTTCGCCGATCCCTACGACGATGGAATGGATCTCGTATCTCTCACAAAATGGTGATATTCACCCATCTTGTTCTCACGACAACTACTATCCGTATCATCATGCTACACAGTAAAGTATCACACGGATACTCAGACCTCAACTGCTCTAATGACCCTTTCCAGCCATCGTACATGATTCAGCTACGTTGCGATATGATGGATATTCCGGATGATGTAAGAAGATGACGATGAAATGAGTAGATACATCATCTGGCTATAGGTGCTAGCTGCGTGTTTGTCGTGTTTGTGAGTGAAAACCTGGTGGTTAACTTGTCAGTGAGAACGTTGTGAGTAACTCGTCAGAACCTGTTTAAGAATCCTAACAAGACAATTCGAAACTTGGCTGGACAACCCTTCATGATGTAATGATGAGCTCTTGAGATGGCTTTGAGCAAGTCTTGAATTGAGACTGATTCTATATACTGATGAATCCACCACGTCATTATGAATAGTGATGACCTCAAGGAGGAAGTGTTAAAACAAGATTACCATTCCATATACATATAGTTCGAATCACCTCAGCAGAGATTCTTCATCAGATTCACCCCAATATCCGCTTCTCGACACGATATCCTACTTCGCCCCCAAAAAGAGTCTCGAGTCTCAACAACCTCTCGACACATTCTTTCAAACTTGACCGAGGTCCGCCACGAACAACCTTTCCTCTATTTGCCCTCATCTCTCCACCATAATTGTTTGGGTCAACTTTCCCCAAGTGAAACCATAATCAAGATTCATCCTTGATCTCCCGTCGTCATCATCTATTCCCTCGGTCTCAGATCCAACTACGCTTTTGAATCATTGAGATATATCACTTCTTTCCAACTTTCTCTTACGTGACTGATTTTCCTCCTCTCGATTGTGCTCGATTGTAAGTTTGATTCCTGTCATCTGTTATTTTGAGAAACGCCACCGCCACCTTATAATCATTGTTCCTTTAACGCGTCTCAAACTCCCTGATCCCTTCTTTTTCCTTGCTCTCCCTTTCCTTTCTCTTGCCTGGAGTCTCTTGGGGGCG